>JAVQIZ010210408.1:0-18414 GCA_036023535.2 Galaxias brevipinnis
GTTTGTGGCCCTCGGTGTTTTTTGCTACGTGCGGGGGGGGTGGGTGGGCCGGGGTACGGACACCGAGACAGGACGAGATGGTGGGGGCGATACAGTGGGAGGAAGAAGGGTACGAGGAGATAGGAAAACAATCAGAGGTAGAGAGAGAGATGCAGGGATAGTGTGAGGGGGGGGGGGGGTCAGAGGAGAGGAGGCGTTGGGAGGGAGAGGGGACAATACACAGAGAGAACGTTCATGACAGAAAGTAATAAGAAGAGCCCTATCTAATCTCATCTCACAGGGGGTTATGGATGACTGTGGCGAGCCCCCTTTAAAATGCAGAGCGCTCTATGATGCCATCTCGCCATCCATCATAAAGGCATGGGAGAAGGCTAAGGCCTCCCAGTCTCCTTTTACATAGCACAGCACAGCACAGCACAGCACAGCACAGCTCTCTCACACGCTTTGGGCTAGCACACTACTCGCTAACAAGCTGCCGGTGCATCTAGCTCCAGCAAGAAAGCCAACTCTGAATCTCTCTCACCACTGAAAGTGGGTCAGCCGTGTCTTTGATAACGGAGGGCTGGTGCGAGACCACACACATGACTGGGTGTTGGACTAGACACACACACTAATTTTTTTTGTTACCCCCTCCCCTCCCCTCACCCTACACACACACACGCGCGCGCGCTCGCAGCGGCGTGATGATCTAAATGAGGACCTGTGCTACTAAATCAACATCAGCTGGACCACCCGCGGCTTCTGTGGCTTAGCCTGTCAGACTGTCACCTCTGCTCTGCCCTCCCCGACACTGCACGCGCGCGTGTCCGTGTACGTGAGAAAACAGTAAAAGGTGTGCTTACGTGTGAGCGTGTGTGTGTGGCCGCGTATGAATGAAAGAAAGAGAGAGAGAGTGTGTGTGATTGCATTGTCCCAACACTTTTGGGCATTCTGGTCTCTCAGTGGACTACACCTTTTTGAAGGAGTCTTTCTATCCATCAATCTCTCCTCTATTTCACGGGTGCCCTCCCCCCCACCCCCCTTTCTTCCTCCTTGCATCATTTATCTCTTCTCTGGTGCCAGCCACTTGGGCTGTCGTTGGCCATTTGGCCTCACGCCAAGCCTCTCCTCTGCTCCTCCTATCCCTCTCTCCTGTCCTCCCTTTGATCCCTTTTTCACAGAGGCACCTGGAAGGGCATGAGACGGGTTGGCAGCGCTAAAGATGCCCAGAGCTACTCCAGCGAGCACCAGAGGGGGCCGCTGAAAACTCGTCCAATCTGGCAACCCCTCCTTCCGCAGGCCAGCGAGGCACCTAGGGAACCTGTGGTCACAGAGCCGCTCGCGGTTGCCATGTGCTTTTTTGTTTTATGTAATTTCAGTTGGACTGCGAGGGCTGAGCAGGATACACAGCCTGAGTAGCATGTACTACGGGGCAGCAAGACAAAATGGAAGCCGTTGGGTTAAAAGTCAGCACTGGCAGCGCACAGACAAAAAGACGCTTTTAAAAGCTTTGAAAGCTTTAAAAGCAAACTCAAGTCTGACCATTTCTGTCTATTCTCCCAGCCATAGCCGAGCAGTGGAAGTGCCCCCCCCTCCCCCCACTAACCCTTCCCTCCCTCTGGCCTTGTGGTAGAGTGTAGTGCCCCATCACCTCCACCTCGGTCTAACATACAGACATCCCTTTGTTCATTAGTGTAAGGGTCCTCCCCACTTGCCCTCCCATCCACCCCCATTCATCAACATCAGCTATTAATTACGGCCTCCCCCGAGTCTGCATGCTCAAGCCGGTGCAGCCATTATGAATTCCACACCCCTTCATACAGTGCTTTTATCACAGATGGCATTGTTAGATTCTGTCTGGCTGGAGACGGTGGAATTACAATGTGGGACGACACCTTTCTGAGGCGCTGTGTGCTGCTGTTGTGATGAATGGCGAGAAATGATCAGAGAAATGATTTGGGGAGGGTGCTGATAAGGTGCGCTCGTGTGCCTCAAGGTCGGCTGGGTGGTGCTGGAAGAGTAACTTACTGTTGTGACTTCTTTACGGTCAATTTCTTAATAGCCTCCACTCATCACTTTTTGTACTTTGTTGAGTTGCAAAATAAACACTTTCTGCTGAATATCCTTTATATTTGGCCCACTGGATGATGACCAAACCATCCTTTCTTAAGCGTATTATTTCAAATCCTCAAAAAAAATAATAATGAGCCCAAACTGCAGAAGGCTTAACAATTCCATTTCTAGCTTTCGCTAGACAAAAATAATTTGAGTGGAGTGTGCAAGCATGATTAAATAACTGAAGTGCAGCTCAAGAAAAGTGTAATTGGCTTTTTTTGCGACTCCGTTACTTGGACATATGCATAGAAAAAAAGGCATAATTTTAAAAAAAGGCCATTTCAATTTTCATTGTTGTTACCTGATGCGTAACATAATCAAAAATGGAGGAGAACATTGTCAATATTTGTTTGGTGTTTATGTTTTCTTAAAGTGCTTTTTTTTGTGGCCTCAAGCTACTGTCAGTACACATTTGTGCCGCCAGGATCCAATTGAAGGTCACAAGAAGCACTCAGAAACCACCAATTTATCTCAATCCCCTCAGACCGTCCTCTCAACTGTAAGCCCACACTAGTACCACAAGCACAAACTACAATTCCCCTCTATCCCACACCATTTATTAGTTCCATTATCCACAACCAACCAAACTGCCATTTTGTGCAATTCCGCTAACTGAAGCGGCCATTTTGTGCCTTCCCCTAGTCAGGTTTCTCCCCCTTGGCTTTGAACTTGTGCTCTCACCTTGAACTCCAGCTCCATGCCGGTGACGTGCTCCCCGCTCTCCACCTGGGCCAGCTTCTGGATGTAGGAGTAGAGGCTGCGGGCGGCCACCTCCGTGTTGCCACAGGCCACGGCCTCCAGCAGCGCGTCGTGGATGAAGCTGTACTGGTCCTCTGTCTGCACCATGTAGTTCCTCTGCGAGCGCATCAGCGTCACGTGGCCGTAGATGTCCACCGTCTTCTCGTGCTTGATGCGCTCCAACATGGCGTCGATGACGATGAAGCAGCCGGTCCGCCCCACGCCCGCACTGCAGAGGGAGGAGGAAGGAGAGGAACGGGAGAGTTTCCTCTGCGTCTACTTTCACGTGCTCACTTGTTATGTTAATACAGCTTATTGAATAGGGAAGAGGATGTTTCTTTGTGCATTGCTTAGGCAATATTGGGCAACAGTTGTCATGCTAATAAAGCTAGTTTGAATAATTTGACATGCGCTATAAAAGACAGCGGGGAGAGGCAGAATGAGACTCAGGAAAGAAGTGTGAGAGCTGAATAAAACAGGGCAAGGTTAAAAAAACAAGAAAACAAGAGGGGGCAGAGATAGTAAAAAAGAAAAGGGTAAAGATATGCAATGAATAGGACACTACACAGAGCAAACCCATAAGATAGAAGAGAAAGAAACGGACTCTTTGTGCGTCTGTGTGCGTGTTTGGGCCTGAGCGTGTGTGTGTGTGTGTGTGTGTGTGACTCAGAGCCCTGCAGTCTGGCATTAACACAGTGAAGAGCTGTGACCTTCACTTTACTCACCACTCTCTCTATTCTACCAGCCCACTGCCTGACTGGATCAATGCACTGAACCGTATACACACACACACACACACACACACACACAAACACACACACACACACACACACACACACACACACACACAAGCGCACACACTTGGGCCTGCCGTACTGTAGAGTGAATCACAAAGGGATCAAACACATTTTTACATCCGAAAAGAAACCAGGAAACTGCCCATTAGAAATATAGTCAAATATAACACTGCTTTCTTTATCCTAGAGTTCAACACAACTCATACGCAAAACAATAGAAATGGTGGAGTATGTACACTTCTTCATATAGCGCTGCCTACTGTGTGTGTGACCAAACAGGAGCTGAGATGAATTGTGTTGTGCGTTGACCCCTCACATAAATCTAGCTCCAAAGTCAATTGATGATTTACTGGTAGAATTTAGTTCTATCCGAGTGAGCCATCAATTTCAGAACCTGACAATGGATTGTATATGGCATGTTGTACAAGCCTCGATGCCAGCTGGGGCTCTAGGCACTTCCTATACATCTGCAATACACCAGCTTTCACTCCATGTCTGACCAGGTCACGTCGGTTAGAAAGGTTTCCTAGCCACCACCTGAGGGGGAAACGCTGCTGCTGGACAGGCTGTCAACGTTTGGAAAAAGCCTGTGTAACTGACAGCTGCCAGGGTAGACTATTTTGGGTGGCTAGCGAGTTGTTTAATGGATAAACAGATCTATGGAGAAAGACAGGATGGGAAATCGTAGAACCTTCCGAAAAACGACGTCCATCACTTCATTTACACTTTCTGTCACCACTGTGTTATGGGTTAACTCCATGTATTTCCATATATGTGAGTCATGCAGGAAGACTTGCACCAGGCACTGACCTGCAGTGGGCGATGATGGGCCCGGCATCTGGAGGGTTGCAGGTCTTCACCCTGCGGAGGAAGGCCAGGAAGGGCGTGGGGTACTCGGGCACCCCGTGGTCGGGCCAGGCCGTGAACTGGAACTGACGCACCTCCCGCTTCTCACTAGAGCCATTCTGCAGAGACAGGGGGAAAAAACCAGGGTTGAGTATGGAGAGTGTGTTTACGTTGTTCTCTGAGGGGGGGAATATTCAACCAGACGAGTGAATTAAAAATGTGTTTGTGTGTTTAATCATGAATCTGCATTCCTTTCAAGTCGGTTCTCTTGGATGGGCCGGCAGCTCGATCCGAGCAGTGGAATCTCAGAGACGGAAAACCCGCTGACAAAAAGCCAAGCGAAGCCCTCTGCTGCTGGTTACTGTCCACAACCTTCAGAGTAACTAATGCGTGTCAGTGAGGAAGCCCCCTGGGGGAATAATCACACACCTGTACGTGTCGCTTACCCACGCCGCTCGGTTTGCATGGCAGCCAGCGTTGTGGGCACACTAGCTGTGGATGCCAGGCGCTGCGTGGTTTTCCCCTGGTGGGACAGACATGGAGATGTGCTCCTACTGCCTGCCCTCTCATTTCCCTTCTTCCTGGAAGCTCTTTAAAGGAGGCTTTTGCATTTCAATGTGCTGTTTCTGCTTTCCTGACAGAGGGTTTTTTCTCTCCTTTTCGCTGAATAAATGAATAAATAAGTACGGTAATTAAAAGCAAACTGACCTAGTTTCAGGCTTTTTATTTGGACCGTTCCCTGGCTTTGTGTTTCCACAGTGGAGGCTCTTTGCACGGCAGAGCATCCTGGTGGTTTGAAAAGAATTTATCACTCTAGAAGGTTCCGTGTCACTGCAGGATATGCATGCATATTGATGTCTCTTCCGTTGACTTGTTGGGTAAATGCTGCGCACGGTGGTGTGTATGTGTGTGTGTGTGTGGTTTGGTTGACTGCCTTACATCTCTGTTTTTCTATAGTCTATGGGTTTGTGTGTCCATCAAAGGCCACCGCCACCGACTACTTCACACAAATTCACCAAAATCAGTTTTTCTTTGCTCGTTGTCGGAAAACAGCACAGCGAGACATTTCAAAGAAATCAGAAAGGATGGAACGAAGAGAGAATGGAGGAAGATAAACCCCTCTAGGAGCTTTACGAGGCAGTCCGAAGACCACGGAGAGACTGAGCAGGAACCACCAGGATCAAAAAAGGGAGAGAAAAAAGAGAAAAAAATAAATTGGATAAAAAAAAAGAAAAAGACACACACACTGACGAAGAGTCAAAACAGAGGAAGTGTAGAGCAATGAGATCTTTTCCCACCGAAAGTTGTGTGAATGTCAATCCCCCTAAAAGAACAATGGCTATGTTCTACTTGGCTTGCCTTACAACTCCTCTTGATCTAAAAGGCGACACCAGGCGCGCACACCGCAGGCGTGTCTCGTCACAAAGGGAGCCAGTGGTAATGGCCAACCGCTTAACAACAGCCCTCAGTCTGTCACCTCCCTCCGCGTTGGCTCCCCGTTTCCCACCAAACACTCTGCTGTTTACTTTGACCGCCAAAGCATCAATGGGTGTGTGTTTGTCCGCACCGAGTTTGTGTGCGGAAAGAGCAGCTTGCCAATTACGTACGTCGCCTTTTCTTCCACTCACTTTAGCTAAGTGCCTCTCTTCAGAAGACATTCATTAAATGATGATGGATGGGAAACGAGAGCTGGAAGAAGAAAAAAGGCTTGGGTTTCATGGGAGATGGGAGGAGGAAGTAGGGAATGGGGGGGGGGGGGATGAAAGGGTGAGGGACCAAAGAGAGGGAGCAAAGGAGGAGCAGAGGACGGACCGAGGCGCTAGGGATCAATTGTGACGCACGACGGCTCGCCCACGTGCTCTCAAAGGATTTTGAACGTTCGTGTGTGCTTCAATGGTTTGACATATCAAAAACATGAAATGTCATGTAATGCATGTAACAAAAGGGTAAACCCCAGTCGTTTTAACCATCGATGCTGATTCACCGTCATTGTAGTGTGATAAAACAAATAATGTCTGGGCTAAGAAGCTACACAAAAAAACTGGGTGCTCTGTATTTTGTCGGCTCCAAAACCATGCCCAAAACAAGATCAAGTTTATACCAGTCTTATCGTGACAGACTCTTAATTCTGCTGCATACATTTTTTTCGTTAGAGTAAAGTACTTGAAGATAGCGCTAAGTCAGAGTCGGAGTGCTTGTTTTGATTTAGTCTTGCTAGCAATAAGAAATATGGACAGCACCAGAGTATATGAGAAATAAAAACATGTCTAAATTAAGGTAGTGTTTGATGCCCTTGTAAACAGTAATATCTTAGCTTTAAAACAAGGCACATCTTAAAGTAATCGGACAGATATTGGCCTAGCAGGCCCCCTCGATATGCTGTTAGAGCTGTCTCTATTTTGTTAACTAGCTACCTAGTCTCACAATCGATGCGTTGCGAGACAGAAGAGTGCATAAGTGAGAAGAAGGAGCCTTCGTAAACAACTCCCTACCACCTTTTCTCTTGCTCCTGTTCCCTGCCCCACATGGTCTACTCTGTTGGCTTGTGGGAGTAATGCTGTGGCGAGTGCTGGCTAAAAAGCAGAACATTTGATAGAGGGACATAAAAAGAATGGGGAAAGGAGAAAAGAAAAGACTGTGAGGATGAATGAAGAAAATAAGAGAAAGCGGGGGATAGAGGGAGCGAGGGAGGGAAACAGTGGGAAAAGGAGGTGAGGGGGTGTGCCTGTGTCTTTGTCTGTTTTAGCAGGGACTCAGCACGGAGAGCCTTGTCCTCGTAGAGGGCAACAGGACCGGGCCGTGGAGACATCAGGACATCTCCACCCCCCACCCTGCAGTCCTGTCCCTCACCTCACACCGGGTCCACTCCTGAGGCTGAGACAGGGGCGAGGGGGATTCAGAGGCACCGTGGCGGGCCCTGTAATGTGCGGGATGGGAAGCAACGGGGAGCAAAAAGGAGAACGAGGGCAAGGGAAGGGGAGGTACTGAGCAAAGTCTTCTGAAGTCGAACAAAGGATTAGGGAAAGTACATTTGGCGGTGCCGATGAATAATCATGTGTAACACCTCCGAGCAGTAAACCTGTGTGAAGGTGTGTGTGTGTGAGTGACGCACGGCCTGTACCTTGTGTGTGAGTGTACCTTTTGTGTGAGCGTGTGTGTGACGCACATCCTGCTGTACCTTGTGTGTGAGTGTACCTTTTGTGTGAGCGTGTGTGTGACGCACAGCCTGCTGTACCTTGTGTGTGAGTGTACCTTTTGTGTGAGCGTGTGTGTGACGCACAGCCTGCTGTACCTTGTGCAGGGAGAAGGTGCGCACGCAGAAGGTGGCCAGCTCGATGGTGTCCAACAGGGTCACCTGGGTCATACCATAGGTCTCTGTCCCCCGACTGGGCCAGTACTGGTCACACTTGATCTAGGGGGCAAGCATTGGAACACACAATTAGAAGAACACACACACACACACACACACGCACACTACCACACACGTTTATGCCCATCACACAGTAGAACCCCATTGCTAATTCCTAATGGTTCATGCCTTCTTCTCTTGTGGAGAAGACGAGGAGGCTGCTCTTATCTAGCTCCTCTCATAAGACCCCTCTCCAGGTGAAAAAGGTCCACCACAGGGACCGAGGCAAGTCACGTCAGCTCCAGACCTTCAAGCTTTCCCTGTTGTCACTCGCCCCGTCCCCTTCACCCTCTCCCCTAAACCACCAGAAGGATCTCACCACCTTTCTCCCCACCCGTGACAACCGATCAATCAGGGAGGGGTGGATGTTTCCTTTGGAGGGAAGCTACATCTCCGCGCTCCTCAGCCCAGCCTAATGAAGATTCATTCAATAAAGGGTGCGAGACGCCAGCCGCCCCCCCCAGGCCATGATGTGAAGTGACAGCTAGCGAGGGAGACGCGTCGCTCCAACGCTCGCTGTGCGCTAGCCCTCCACGGCTCCAGGCCCCTGTAACGCTGATCACATGTGACAGCAAGGGGGGGGGGGGCGCGTGTCGCATGGGCAGGTAAACGAATGAAAAGACAGGGACGTAGGGAGGGGAAGAGTGAGCGGAGACACCTGGAATAAGACAGTCTAGTGGTGACAGTGGTTTTGCATGTGTGTCCCCACGGTGGGGCGGGACGAATCCCCTGTCCTCCTCTTTGACATGTCGACAGCGAGACACCATTTTGTTTGACAGGAAACCACTTCCTGTCTACCCTCACCCTGCACACCGGAGCACAATCCCCCCCGGCGCAGTTGCCCGACATGGACCCCTGTGTGTCTGTGGCTGTGCCTACCCGCGACTTCTCCTCCAGTCTGGTCATCATCACCACAGTGGCGGCTCGCTGCTCCCAGACCATCCTCCAGAAGTCCCCAAAGGTCTCCGGGAGGGGGCCTTGCGTAGCGATGTAGGCATTCTGCTTCCGGTAGCCATCGATGTAGTTTGCGTTGATGTAGTCGCTACCAGTTATACCTGGGGGAAGAAAGGGGGAGGGCCAGGAGAATGAGTGGCCACAGATACAGAGAACAGGAGGGACTACATTGTCTGTTCCTCCTGACAACTGTCCCTCATTACTTTGCTACTTTGATCTTCCTTTAGTGCCCCTTTCGTTCTTTCTTTCTTTCTTTCTTTCTGTCCTATTTTATTCAGGCGACATTCCTCCATCCTTTCTTCCGTCGACAGAGCCTTTCCTAAAGCCCTCCTAGTTTGTTATTGGCTTGTCGCTGGGCCACCCCTGTAGTGTGTGGAGGAGAGAGGCTCGGTGATGGAGTAGGGAGGCTGGAGTGCGCTGAAAGACGAAGGAGCGCGGGGCCCAGGGAGTAAATCAGCGTTCCCTCTCTCCCCCATCGCTCTCAACCTCCACCGCCGCAAGTCACCCCCGCTGCCGCTCACTAAATCTACCGTAAAGTATTCCGCTCACATGCTGACTGTGCGCGTGTGCTTGTGTGTGGGAATGTTAAGAACGAGCTGTAATCTCTGCGCGTTCAATGATGAACTATAATTAACATTATCTATCACTTGAAAGTGCCTCGGCAAAGTAAGAAATGATCACCCTGTTAGACTAATTCCTATGCGTCTTCTATTCCACTCAGCAAGACAATATCATCTGTGACGGCATGTCTAACACGGAGACTCTAATGATAATAGACAGTGGAATATCAGCCGCCATTGTGGTACTTTCCTGACCCTACCGCTGCCGGGCTTCCCAAAGTCGCCTCTAACAGACGGCGATGGCAGCCCCTGTGTTCGGGAGGCACGTTCCTTGACTGAGGTGTTTTTCACTTGACTGGTTAACAATGAAACACTCGACTGGGCTAATTTAAGAGCAGGGACGTGGGAGAGTTAGGCGGCAACCCAGGGGGAGCGAGGGGAGGAGGAGGGAGCGAGAGAGTGCGAGAAAAAACGTCATTAAAAAGGATTCCACGTCGCACAATGCAATTGTGGCGCCTTGGCTTTAGTCATAGCTAAGTGCGCAGAGAATGGCTGTGTGCATGAATTGTTTTACTGCTGGGACTAATGGCAAAATCACTGCGCTGTAAAATGAAAATTTCAGACTTGATTAATTTATGTATTTATGGGAGAGTTTTTTTGTGCCCAAGAATGAATTTGTTATGCGTGTTGTCGCACCCTCAAATTAGGACCAAAGCGGGACGTCAAAATCACGTCGGCACAGATAACTGGCACCAGAGCAGGGTGGTAAAACGGGAGCAGCCCTGCAGACTGAGCAACTCTTTGGAAAGGCAATGTCAAAACAATGTCAGAGAGGAAAGGTGACTCCCGCCTCCTCTTTCTCCTGGGATACAGGGAGGTGGCTGCCTCAGGGACAGTCGCTCCAATGAGATTAAATATGACCAAATGGGATGGTGAGCTCACTCGGGAGTGGGACTGAATCCGATCTCACACACAAATCGATGTGCTTTACGTCCCCTACCTTGGAGGAAGCCAACGTTACTCTGGGAAGAGGGGTATTCTCACCTTCGATGGGGGCCAAGATGACGCGGGAGTGATCGTAGGCGATGACGTTGGCGTAACGATTCTTCGGTTTATTCACCTCAAGGTTGGAGTGTTCCCAGGTGAACTGCTGGCCAGGATCAATAGACTGTAGGGGGGTGGTGCGCAAGCACGCACACACACACACACACACACACACAGACACAGACACAGACACAGACACAGACACACACACAGACACACACAGCCAACATTATTACCGAAGAAATAAGAAACGTTCGGAAGACAGAGTAAAAAAAGAAAACAAGAAAACGGAGGGATAATCATAACAGAGAAAGGGAGCCGAGGGGAGAAAGATAGAGATTGAATGAGGGCCGAAAAGGACGGGGCCAAATGAAACCATGAAACACAACATCATTACAAGCTGCTCGCTGCCTATTCGAAAGCTGCCACGCCTGCGCGCTCTGCTTTGTCAAGATCATTAATGGAGACAGTGTATAATGGCCATACAAATATTGATAAAGGTGGCAGCTCTTCCAGCTTTGGGGAACAAGAGGGAGAAAGCGGGGGCTCGCGTCTCAGGGCTGCCAAGATAAATGCAGCACGCCCTCGGAATATGAGAATTCCGGATAAATATTCTATTCCCTTGTCAGGGTAATTTAGTATTCCATTATGACTCGGCGTTTGCTCGGAGGCGAGCGGCTCTCCTGGCGCTGGGCTTGAAGGATGTTTTCGGTTAGGGCCTCACTTCGTCTAACGGACGGAGAAGGGGAGTAAGGGGGGTTCAGAGATTGGGGCTAAATAAAGTCCAAATAGGAGCCTGATGTAACAGTTTACCCAGAATCATTCCACTGAAATAACCGCCGCGGTGCACATGTGTCCTCTTCAAATAGACCTGCTCTCGCTATCTCTCCCTCTCCGTCTCACTCTCTTCTTCTTTCTGTTCCCCCTGGAGGCTGACTGGAGACTCTTTGTGTAGTGTGCATGCTTGTGTTTGCCAGCTGATTGGACAGTGCTCTCTCTCACAGCCGCCCTCCTCTTCTTTAAGAGGTGTGGCGTCAGGGATGATTGGCAGGTCCTGATAGTAGGAGACGGTCAGTCAGTGAAGCCCTCGACTAGTCTTTTTATTTTGGTGTACTTTAAAAACCTGCCCCAACCCCTGGTATTAATTTGTCGCTGGCTTCCCAACTTTCTAACTTTCTGCAGCCGTGTTCTTAAACGGACGACCCCCTCCCCCCCTCCTCTCTCTCTCTCTCTCTCTCTCTCTCTCTCTTTTTCTTCTTCCTCTCTTCCCCCGCGACCCATCTAGCCACACTAAAATCCAATCACTCAGAATGCCCTGCCGAGCTCCACTTGGCAAGCCAGAGCACATGGACAAGCAGCCATTCGTCAGGAAAATAACAAAATTAAAATTACACTTCTCCATTTAATTTGGTCATTTATTTTTCTGTGGGGCATGGAAGAGAGGGGGGAAAGGCATTTGGGAAGATAGAAAGAGGAGGGTGGGCAAAGAAAGAGAGGAAAAGAGCGGCTAAACTCTCCCAAGTAATTACAGCTTCTGGTTCCTGGGAAAGTGTCAACTTTGCAAAGCAGTCTTTAACTCTGGCCTGTGAGCTCCACAGTCGCCTCCAGGTTGAAATGAAGACGCATAGATTTAAAAGGCCCAAGTCAGACTGACGCTGTATAGCTCAGGTGAAAATACAGCATTGCTCCATGATAACTCACAGGACTAACATCCACGGTCTGGCACAAAGGAGGCTGTAAGATTGGCACGCCAGGCCCACTAACAGACCCCCCCCCCCGTGTTTCTCCCAGGCGAAGGCCGCTGTGATTTAGCTGCAGCAGGGAGGTGCACTGCTGCTGTATACATACGAGGGCTGATTCAGCTCTTCTGATTTCTAATCAGTGCCGTCTCTTCATTTATTACCCAGCTGCCCCGGAGAGAGGCTGAGACGGCGCCACCCTCTCCTGAGCCGGAGCCACGCCACGGCCCGCCGCATTGCAGCCCCATGCCTCCTCGAGATGGGCTTCATTATCACCCTGTCCACGGTGCCAGGACTCAGAGCCAGGGCGTGCGCTGACTGATCGCGGGTGCTTCGGCCGCTACCCGAGTTACGGAACTCGGGAGGGAAATTAGCTCCGGCCCCTGATCTGATTTGTGCCCTCCGCCGTCCCAGCACTGACGGTCAAAGGGTCAAAACAAGCAGCTGATCAATGAGCCACCTCTTACCTCCATCCTTCCCCTAATGTGAGAGCTGGTGTGGCCACCACGGCCGAGCCTCCACCCCCCCCCGCGCCACGGCTCTCCTCAACAGGCCGGAGCCCTCCCCTGACCTCCCACTCACCTCGTACTCCTGGGACAGCTTCAGGTTGTCATTGGCCTTCAGCAGCTCCGTGTGCTCCGCCAGCTCCGAGATGGGAATAGGAGGGTGGGTCATCATGCCTGTTCGCCACGTGCACAGAGGGAGCCAAGTGGAGAGGGCAAGAGAGAGAACAAAAAAAAGGTTTTCAGTACAAAGGCTGTGGATTTTCTAAAGTTAGGACAAGACATGGGGGGTTGTGGGCAAGGGGTTCTGTTTGCGTGGTAATGGAGGTCGGGGAGTGGGAGAGGGGAGGTGAGGAAGCTTTGAGTGACAGAGAGAACATTCTAGACTTCAGACACACAGTCTGGACGGTTGTGATGGGTGGTGTTAGGGGCGTTGTTGGACCAGGCCAGAGCTCAGGGACATTCTCATTCCTGACAATGCCTATTCCCTTCAGTCAGAATGTGCACAAGGTAGAGCTCAAATAAAGGACGACCAATGGGTTATTGCTATGGTGAGAGAACACCCAGACCAATTATAGTTTAATTCTACTGAGAGATGTGGCTCTAATAGCCCGCCACCCAGACAACCTGACAAATTCCACTTTTTGAAAGCTTTATAATAGAAATAATAATCGACGCCTAATAATCTGAGCCAACAGATATGATGCTGCCACGCATAGCTCTACAGGAACCTATGAAAGACACTATCTCTGATTCAATCATTCAACCTGATTTAATAAAAGGAAAGGCATAGCTGACATTTAATCCCCCCAAAATGTGGAAGAACTAAGACGATGCTAAATACAAACATCCACTTTTCACCAAGAAATGACATAGCATTATGTCATCATTAAGCTATTTCTTGGCAGTTTTTCCAAAGCACCATATTGACACCATTCACAAGACCAAGAGAAAAAAGCTGCTCAGAATCATTCACGATTGAAACCATACTAGCAGCATCCAGAACAGTCACACACAGACACAGACACATGCATAAACCATCCCGGTGCAGTTGAACAAAAGGCTGCACCTTCACAGGATTGAGGAGCGTTAGTTCTGAGGCCAGCCCCCGGCCTTGATGTGGGGTAGGCAGGGGGAAGCCAACATGGCAGAGGGAGAGGGAGGGAGGGAGGGAGGGAGTGACCCGGGGATGAGAGCAGGGATTTGCTCCACTCCAGCCAGCCAAGGACAAGCAAGCAGGGTGCCTTAGTATACCCCTACATACGCCATATAGTCAGACAGCTGCTTATCCTCCAAACTACAAGCCAAGGCAGGCCTATAAGAGGGATGCCTCCTACCTTCAACACACAGAGATATAAAAATAAAAACTTTCCAGTCACACGTATTCCTTCTTTCACAAACCCCCACCCCAAAAGTGCCTGGTCTAATCAGTGGGGATGAAAGGATGTGAGTTTGTCTGAGACTCTGTGAGTCCAACATTCACTAAAGGCTGCTCCATTATACAGCTAGATAATCCATTTAGGGGCATGATGCTGGGCCATGTAATGGAATATGGACTGACCGTCCGCTGTCCCCCCTGTCCCCCCTGTCCCCTGGCAGAACCCCGCCCCACTTTAGGCTGACATATTTTTAGAAAGGGGCTTAGATGGTCGGGATGCTTTCAGCACACCAGGGTCAAAAGTTGCCGAAATGCTGATGTGCCCTTACACTAAAAGTTTGCCAGGCTAAATTGGGCGTGCCAAATCCTCCTAATCACATTAGCCATCCTCGAGCTTCCCTTCAGCCCGCACTTAACATCCTATCCATGTCGATGGGGGCACAGGCCTTTGCTGGGGTTTGGTTCTGCTTAAAGAGGCAGACCCAACTCTTCCAGATAACACTAATTAGTGGTGCTAATTTCCCCCCACAATGAAAGAAGTGTCAATTACATGGAGATTAGCAAAGATTTAAAGGGATAGAAGACGAAGGAGGTGGACGGCGTTGACGTTTTTCTAACATGAATAGAAGCTGTGTTAGAGGCTTATTGGACAATGAGGCCAATTATCTGAATGTCCTTATGCCATTTGGGTAGTTTTGAGTAAATCAATATAGTGTGTTCTCAATTATCTTAAGTGTGACGAACGAAATGAACTTCTCTGAACCTTATTCCCCCCACAAAGAAAACAAGTAGTTCTATTTCATTGTATGTTCTAATGTGACGTAGAAGCAGGATTGAACACTGTGCACACATGAATGTATTTGGACAGCACTCTCTGTTTGTTTGCTCATATATCAGTTTGTGAGGAAACTAATATTGCACGCCACTCCTTGGGGCCATGGTAATGTAGATGCTGTTATTAATCAACTCCAGAGCGTGGATTTATCAAAATGAAAGCTGAAAAAAGGAGAGTATCGCGCTTTGGCAAATTACCTTTGGTTCTCAGTTCATTCACCTCAAATTCAAAGAGAAAGGGAATCTTAAGCTATAAGCGCAATCAGGCAATGCATGTGCAAATGGCTACCCCTCTCCTTTCCCTCTGTAACAACCTGAGCAGCTTGTTAGAGGGTACATCAAAGGACGCTGTGCAGACAGTGCCTAGTCACGCGTACACACGCTGTGCTACATCCTGCGAGTGCTACCTTTTGGAGTGTCTGTCAGTGATGGCTACTGCAACACCTGGCCGTCTCTATTATGTTCAGATGCCTGAAACTCTCTAGGGGGGCGATTTCATTAAAAACAATTGAACATTTCAGTATAATATCACGGGAAGCAATTTCTGTAAAAACTTAATTTGATCGCATCCGCATAAGGCAATTGTAAGTGTGTTATAAATACAAAGTGTAAATTATTGACTGATAATTGCTTTATAGTTGCATCTAAATAAGTCATAAATTGTAGTTATAAATGGTTGCCATTATCTAATTATGATTACTTTAATAATATACAGTAGGATTGGTATTACAATTATATAGTCTACTGTAACACTCTTCTTAAACTCAGTCTTAAACTCTTAAACATGTATTAGCGTATTATAATCTTTTATAGTAGTGATTAATTAATGAGCCTATCGTTGTTGCTTTAAATAAAGAGACGTTAACGGTGTCATTACAAATGTTATTATATGTGTAATTATAATGTAGTATGCGTTGTAACATTTATTGGCATGTTATAATCTTTGACGCCCATTATTGGTACCTCAAATGAATTGATGACAAATTCTGCATTCTACAGCAATTCATGGTACCACTTACTCTGAGGTTCCAATAATAAGTCCATAAACAAGTGTGGGAGACTCTTAGTTAAACTCAGCCCGCATGTTTGTGCATCTCTTCCAATGTTCTTTCTCGTTCCTCCCCATTTGAGCTGTTTTTGGCGTGCCAAAAACAAACGACTCCCATCCAATTTGTTTTCTTATCCATATTCTCCGTTTATACAACACGCCTTGTGTGTGTGTGTTTACTTAGATGAGATTCGATTTCTAAACTAAGCTTTGGCATAACCCAATCTCATGCAAAGTCCCTCAAGGACAAGTTGTTATTTTACCCCTGGAACCCTCCTCCCCATCCCCATCCCCATTCCACTACCGCACACACACACACACACACATGCACACATCCTTTTCCCACCTTCTCCCAGCCTACAGCTTTGGCTTCCATTATGAACTTCAAAATGTTTCCTTTCCCAGCAATCAACATGGAGATCAATGAACACAGGGAAACAAACTAGCGTCTAATTACACATTTCCGATCTCCGATCTGCAGTCAATGCGCCTGGGAAATAATGATTCCTTTTGATAGCCCCTGCAACTCGCAGCCAGCCTTCGTGTGCCGATTTACATATAAAAGGATGACACTTTTAGTGTGCTTCCAAGTAACAAAAAAAAAACCCTGAACAGAAACCCTGTTTTTTTTCTCATCGATGCTCCTTTTCAGCACGAGGGAGGCGATCAAATGTCGAACCATTGTTTGCCTCCGCTTTAATTAATTCTGCTCGTTATCGCAAAGCGCAGAAAGAGTCAGTCAGTTCAGATTGGAATGGGAGCAGTGGTGGAGGGGAGGGGCGGAGGGAGGACGGGAGGGTGGGAGTGGAAAGCAAAGGAGGGAGGAGAGGAGAGGAGAGGAGAGGGAGCAGATACTCATCCCAACACCCCATCTCTACATCAGCAGTAGTGATTGCAGAGCTTACGTACATACAGTGGATTAATGCACAGCCAACAGCTTTTGTGAATATCACAACTGAAATCCAACCAAAAAAAAATAAAGAAGTCAAAACAGCCTGGGTTACAAAAAGTAAAATGGAAATTAGTGCTGAGATTTGCTGCGTGTGGTAAAGAAATGAAAAGGCATAAATGTAAATCAGGTATTTGCAAATGGGGCCGAGCAGTGCTAGAAATTCAAAACAAGGAAAAGAATGCCAGAAGACAAACACAGGAGCCAAATGCATAGGGACTAACTTTCATAGTCAAAATCGGCTTCACTTAGAGGGCTGCTCAGGCCAGAATCTGTGAAGAATAGCAAACATAAAAAGAAGAAAAAATAACTTTTTAAAGGCTGAAATGCTCAAATGAAAAAGCAACTTAAAACCCTGAAATGGACAAAATTATAAAAGGCCACAGAACAAAACACACCAAAAGGAAACAGTATATAATATCTTCACTTATCTACACCTTTCTACCAGCCGTATATTTTATGTGTGTCATTTTTGATCAGGCGTTATGGTGGCACTTCCCTGTGCTGAATAATTGAGGTCCTTCAGGGGGGTGGGGAGTTGAGTTGTTGGATGTGTAGCCAGACTGTCAGTCAGACAAGCAAGGAGAAGTAGGGCACACATTTCAGCACACCCTCTCCATTCCTCCTAAGAGTGCAGTCCCCACTCCAATCAGTGTGGTGGCTCCAGCTCAGGGGCTGTTTGTTAGCTCCGGGTGTCCAGTGCTCCTGCCCAGTGGAAGCTCCTCTATCAAGCCCCTGCCCTCAGCAGTCAGAGGCCCCACGGGGGATGAGGGGAATTGATTCACTGTCTCCGAGCTTTCGTAAACAGCAGTCGGAAGGTTGCTGTCATGGAAGGGAATTGAAATAGGAAGGGGAAGCGGCTTAGGTTTCCAAGCGAGAAGGGGCTCTTTTGTCCAAGTCTCGGCGAGGCATTGAGAGTAAAAGGTGTGCGAAAGCATTGTGGTATGGGGCTGACAGCTGTGCGGATGGAGGTGATGGACCGTGGCGCGGCGAAGCATCTCTGACACATCAAAGGGGGGCCTGCTCCAGCCGGGTGCGGCAGCTAGCAGGTCCGTGTCTGCGGGTCCGCTCAGCTGCACAGGGCCACCTGTGACCACGGTTACACACCTGCCTCCGCCACCAAAAGAGAGGCCAGGAGGCCTGTGGCACTGCAGCTGCTACTCACCATTCTCTGTTCCCGAGAAGAGAACGTCTTCCCTGGCCTCAACGCTGATCTAAAAAGACTACTCTAAGTTAAGCTGGGGTTACATTCGCCACGTCGACACCAAACTTTAAGTTCGGCTAATTCGGTTCGTTCGCCTCTGTGAACCAACCAGCCACTTCTCAGGGGAACGGCACGCCTCTCAAGGCGCCGCGGTGAACGACCTCACCACGACCCTGAGCAGGTAGGGCTTGCGGACAGAGACCCACCTTGAAAACTCCTCCTTCCTCCTTCAGCCGGGGGGGGGGGGGGGGGCGGGGGGGGGGGGGGGGGGGGGGGGGGGGGGGGGGGGGGGGGGGGGGGGGGGGGGGGGGGGGGGG
>JAVQIZ010210420.1:0-12227 GCA_036023535.2 Galaxias brevipinnis
CCCCCCCCCCCCCCCCCCCCCCCCCCCCCCCCCCCCCCCCCCCCCCCCCCCCCCCCCCCGACACCTTGGAGCTTGACCGAGGTGGGCTGCTGATTAAATGGTCCTGTTTGAGATGCAGAGCCATCACTGGGCCAGACCTATAAACAGCCATCAGTGGACCACTCTGCCTCGTCGCCTCAATAACCACCATCATCCGCCACCCTCTACCTACAGATACACACATACACACCCACACCCATACACACACACACACACACACACATAGACACACACACACACACACACACACACACACACACAAGCCCACAAACATGCACAGTACACAGTATAACAGCAAGCATTACCACACTAAATGACATCCAACAACCAAAACAGTCTAAAATGGAGTCAGAGTTGTTTCAATGACAATATTCTAACAAATACAATTACAACCATTACGCAATATTGTGTTTTCCGCGAATACACAGGTTTACTATGAGTTGTTTTGTATTGGCAGAACTGACAGTGACAGGCCTGGTTTCTACAGCAGAGCTTGACTGTCCACACTGACAGACGTGGTGAACCGAAATCTAAAAAAGAAAGGAAGACGCTTTTATTACATTTTAACCTAGCACCCAGGCCCACCTCCAGCCTGCCTGCCGTCACCATCCCACACATTAGCAGACACAAAAAAATAATGGTCAGACACTCACTACACCACAGCACACCTTTCATGTAGAATCAATAAACGACTGGATCCAGCCACCTCTGCACTCTCCCAGACACACTTTCTATTTCTGTCTGTGGCTGAAAACTGATGGCTGGTACAGAGGCTACTGTAGAAGCTTACTGGTTTTGGTATGAATTAGATTAACAATATTCATCAGATCTAAGCACTTAAACATTGAATACATTTAGTTGAAGGAGAGGTAGAGGCATGAACTCTGTCTTGTTTCCATGGCTGATCAAAATGGATTGACAGATGCACATTGAATCTGTCTCTTTACAATGCTTTGGGGAAGACGATCAACAGTGCACACAAAGGAAGAAAAGCAGAATAGCATTTTAGTTGACATGCAGGTTTACTTCCCCACCTAGTAAATATGTAATGAAACAGATTCAGGTTAAGCTAGCTGGCTAATACCTTCTGACAGGCTTTGCGTGCAGAGCAGGTTTGGTGGCATTCGCACAGAGATTCTCTTAGATTTTTATGCAACACCTGGGCCTGAGACTGTTGTCCCTGCTCGGTTGCAGCCACGCATGGCCCCAGCCGCACGTTTCAGACTTCCATTCTTTTTGAAACCCCATGAATTAGACTTTTAAATCAAATCAAATCACATTTATTTGTAAAGCACATTTCATACACAAAGGGAGTTCAATGTGCTTTACACAAGGCAAGCACAAAACCTAACTTTCTTTAAATTTAGAGAAATAAAATTGCCAAGAAGGAACATTAGCGCCAAACACAATAGAGAACCTTTTTAATCTGGATTTACAGTAAAAGTTGTTGGGCCAGGAGTGAGTCTCAGATCTTCCGGAAGTTGGTTTCGGAAGATCCACATTTCCCTCCCTCGTCTGCCCCACGGTAACGTTCCCTGCGAGTCACATTCTATCAGTAAGTGCACTTTAAGTTCAAGGTGAAACAGAGTGATTTGGTTTATCATTTTCTAAGCTGCGTGGAGTGGGAGGAAGGACTTAGCTATCTCTGTGAAGTGTGCAGTTCTTTGAACGAGAGGGAGGGAGGCGAAACGAGAGGAAAAGAAGGGAACAAAGGGATGAAAACTGCTCAACAGCCAGGAGTAAAGGTTTCTAGTGAACGGAAGATAGAAGAGGAGAGGCTACCTCTTTAATTTCCCAGGGTGCAATCAAATACTCAGAGTGTTGTGAGGAACAGGAAATCCCCATTAAAGATTGCTCTGCCGTTTCAACCTGGCAGACAATTTGGAAGACTGTTGGGCTGTTAAACCAAGTTGATCTCTATAGGTTTTCCTGATTTTCCTTCGTGCCCTTGCGCTTCCAAATAAACTCCGGTGACCCTGTGAGTCTGGCTCGAGCAGATACGGGGAAATTTCAACCCAGCGTAAGAGGGAAGCTTCTTATGTAACCCACTTTTATGCTCATTTCTTCTGACATAATTATATATTTGGCTTTCGTACTGTGACTACCGTGTTGCCTTTACCTCTGCCCAGTGCGCCGTACAGACCGTTCTGGGTGAGCCTGCACAGTGCACATGACATTAGAAGGTGTGACTCGGAAGTGTGTGTACAGTATGTCCATCTGTTTGAACCGCCCAAGGGCCTGCTTGCCCCGGTTGATGTGTGTGAGGTAGAGGTGAGGTTAGGGGTGATGTGTCTGAGGTAGAGGTGAGCTTAGGGGTGATGTGTCTGAGGTAGAGGTGAGCTTAGGGGTGATGTGGTGTGTGAGGTAGAGGTGAGGTTAGGAGTGATGTGTGAGGTAGAGGTGAGGTTAGGGGTGATGTGTATGACTGAGAGGTGAGGTAAGGACTGATATGTGTGTGTGTGTGTGTGTGTGTGTGAGGTAGAGGTGAGGTTAGGGGTGATGTGTGCATGTGCAAACAATAGGGGTGTACTGCATATGGCCCACCAGATGAGCGCAAATCTCAGCCATTTGTCTCTCCTTCTCCCTGTCTCTCTTTCTTCCTCTCTCTTCCTCTCTTTTTCTGTCCCTCTCTTTACCTCCTTCTATCATCTCTCTTTAGCTCTCACTCCCGCTCTATCTGTGTTCCTCTTCCTCTCTTTCATCTCCCTGTCCCTCTTTTCCCCTTTCCTCTCACTCTAGCCTAGGGTTATGGAGTGTGAGTCTTTCCTGTCTTGGAGTAATGGATGAGCAGTTTAGCCTCCTCCTCCACACAGCTCCATAGGGAGCTCAACTCACCCACCGTCTCCCGTGGTTACCTCCCTCCATCACCATGGCGACCCATCAAGCCATCTGGTTCCTTTGTTGAACAATACCAGGTTGTGTTATGGCATCATTCAAACTACACATTTACACATTTAAAAATATTCCATGGGACCACATCTGAAGATCTGATTAAATGAAAAGTATTTGTGAGCATGAAAGATGTGGCATGACAGTGAACCATCTCCACAATCATGAGGAATTCTGGCCAAGTTACTACCCAAACATTGGTATAACTATACGTTGCTATCAACATTTCCTATTGTCTGTCATGCGTCATGGTTGTAATAGGACATTGTATTTAAATCTGTTATTGCAATCAATCCATTATGGGTACTAGGCCGAGAGTGGTACAGCTTTTGTTTTATCCCACTTCTACCCCAGAATCCCCCCCTTTCAGGTTTTGTGAGGTTGCTTCTCTGAAGATATTAAAAGGTTTCCTGACCTCTCCATCTCTCTCTCTTCCTCTCCCCCCTTCACAAGCAGGCATGGATTTGAAGGATAAGTTGATATGTTCACTCAACTGAAAGCCAATCTCCCAAAAGTTCATCTAACTCTGCACCATGTTGATGAATGTGTCCTGATTCAGACTGCTCTAGTGCCTACTGTGTCTCTCTCTCTCTCTCTCTCTCTCTCTCTCTCTCTCTCTCCTCTCTCTCTCTTTATCTCTCTCTCTCTCTCTCTCGCTCTCTCTCTCTCTCTCTCCCTCCTCCATTGTTGTATCCGTTCTTGCACCCCACTGTGTGCCATAGAAATGTATGCCATCCATATTCATATTGGTCTGTGCATTTTGAAACTTTGTTCATCTGCGTGTATTGCCTGCACCCATCAGAAAGCACCGCCGTTCAAAGGACGGACGTGCATTTGCGTATGCATATCCATATGCTCAGACCCAACACTCCAGGGATCTGTCTATGATGTGTTAAGTGACAGACAAATATCAACGCTCGAGCGCATTCACGTAACAATTGGGTCTGATCACTCTGTAAAAGCCATTCATCTACAGGGATTAACTCATTCAGGTGGCCATTTGACACAGCGTCTCTTTAAAGCACACACAAGCAGCATTGATGGCTCAGACCCTAACATGGTTTCACCCAGTATTCATAGGTCTAGAGGTTCTCGGGATGCCGGCTGCACCGTAACGCCACACACTGTGAGCGTGGTACTGCTGTTTCCCAGGCCTGGCCGTTAGTCAAACTCCTCCTGGGGCACCTTGAGTGCCACAGGAAGGAATGAGCTCCAGGGAATTAAAGGAGGATGGACTGATGGACACGGTCGGGTCACTCTGGGAGCATGGCAAACTGCACAATTATTACTCCTAATTCCAGATGACTCCTAACATCCCGGCCGATCCCGGCCCACACTCTCCAAACCTGGACCGCTGGAAAATAAACAGGAGCCTCCACCGCTGTACTCGCTTAGGAACGACCCTGTAGTCATGGCAACCCAAACATCAATATTACCATAAACCTGTGACAGAAAGTCCCTGCAAATTAGGACTTTCACTCCTGCACGCACAGACCTGTCGATGGCGGAGACCCCGTGGGACGCTTGGAAAACGTTACAGTCCTCCAGGAGAATAAAAGTGCTGTGTTTAACAAGGCAATAAAAAAGCTGTGTGTTGAGACGTTAACGGTGCGGGCACATTTTATCGAGGCAGGAGCGTGGGGGAATTTTACGAGCTAAGCTGAGCCATGGCTCGGCGCTGGGCTGGAGAAGGTGCTGAATGCCAGCAGACATAGCAGGGGCTGTAAGTTCGTCCCGCCAAATCCACTTGCGCTCTGTTGTCCTGCAGGGCCTTCGCCTGTCTGAGTCCCGGGCCTGCCCGCTGAGATTAACAGCAGGTCTGAGAGCTCTAAATGAGGTTTAATGGAGCCGCGACCAAAGGCCACTCAGGTGGAAAGGCTCGGCTCCCTGCTCTGTCACTATAAAGCACTGGGCAGGCCTTCCTTCACTCAGCACTCCCGCCACAGTCGCCAACACACTAAGCTATATATAGCTGTCACTCCTGTAGTTTACATCAGCTCTATGTTTCTCTCTCAGGGCTCAATCTTTTTATTGTCACTTTGCTTTCCCTGTTTCTCTCGCACTCAGATAGATGCACACTTAGAATCATATGTAGATATGCACTCCCACCCCCACACACACACACACATACACACACACACGCACACACACACACACACACACACACACACACACACATAGCAGGCAAGCCAAGATGTGCAAGCACACAATCACAAAACTCCAATGAACCCCCAGAGGAATGCCATTGCCACACGACACCACAGTGCCAGGTGATTTTAACACCTCAGCAGAGTTACATGATACATACCTGGTAGTCAACTCCAACTAGAGTGGAGTGGCTTTCCAAAGTGACATTGACATGGCTGGAGAGCGATTGGGGCAAGATTTTGGGGCTTAATACTTATGCATGAATAATGATCAGGCAATGTTCTTTATCAAGAGCTCATCTTGGATGTCAGGCTGTAGTTTGCTAGCAGTCTGGCAGACGGTAGTCAGGCTGTAGTTTGCTAGCTCCTGAGTGACAGTGGTCAAGTTGTAGTTTGCTAGCCGTCCAGCAGACAGTGATCAGGCTGTAGTTTGCTAGCCCCTGAGTGACAGTGGTCAGGTTGTAGTTTGCTAGCTGTCTGGCAGACAGTGGTCAGGCCGTAGTTTGCTAGCCCTTGAGTGACAGTGGTCAGGCTGTAGTTTGCTAGCCCCTGAGTGACAGTGGTCAGGCTGTAGTTTGCTAGCTGTCTGGCAGACAGTGGTCAGGCTGTAGTTTGCTAGCTGTCTAGCAGACAGTGGTCAGGCTGTAGTTTGCTAGCCGTCTGGCAGACAGTGGTCGGGCTGTAGTTTCCTAGCCGTCTCGCAGACAGTGGTCAGGCTGTAGTTTGCTAGCTGTCTGGCAGACAGTGGTCAGGCTGTAGTTTGCTAGCTGTCTGGCAGACAGTGGTCAGGCTGTAGTTTGCTAGCCGTCTGGCAGACAGTGGGCAGTGTCAGAGTGTGGCGTCTGCTGAGGAACATGATCCATCTGACACTGGGGGACTGCTTTCTGCCACCTGCATACAGCCCACGTTTAAATTATCATAATATTATCATATTTGTTTTGCAGTTGCCTGACACACACATACACACACACACACACACACACACACACACACACACACACACACCCACTGATAGTTTGTTTTCTGAAATATTGTATGGCCTTGGGCCATTCCCTACAACACAAAGGCAAAGGTGAGAAAACGTAATTTCCTTCTGAACCTGTTCTATGCCCCAGAGCCATAATAAGATGATTGTACAGTACAATAGAATTCCGCCTGCAGAATACAAAGCCTATAGCGTGGCTGGAGATGTCATGGCTATTACCCAGCCCATTTCTGACAGAGGGGATGGTGGGAGAAGGGACACTTAATGTAGATGTGAGCCCCTCAAGCCCTTCGTCTCCTACTCTTCCTCTCTGTCACTCAGCAGACAAACGGGGGGCAATATTAAATTACTTGCAGGAAAGGAAAACGCAGGGAAGAGGAAAAAGCAGAAAGAACAGACTTCCCAGACCCCGGAATATGTCTGCCTCATCTCCCGTCAAGGAGCTTTAGGGATGTGAATCTGGAGAGAATCGGAAGGGGATAATGTGACAACTATTGGCGAGTACGAGTGTGATCCTGTAATCTGTATTCTCACACCAGCCATTTGGGAAAGAACAGAACCATTTTTCTCAGGAATGAGAAATTGCTAATGATCGCATTATATCCAAACATAGTTCAGCGCCAAATTAAATTGGAACGAAAATGAAAGTTGAGGGAATTTGTCAATGTTGAGGGGTTTTTGTGTCCTTCACAAGGTTATTGGAGTGGTTCTCATTTATTCAGTTAGTTAGAGAAATGTCTCATCATGTCCCTTTTCAAACCGGTCAGCTTTAGTACCCTGTAGTATGATGTTCAGTAGATTGGACATCAGTACTTTGCTGCTAAGACCTGAATCCCTGCTGTTAGCAAAGGGGAGTTGTGGTGCTGACTTGTACTTCTCAAGCTGCTTCACAGCCATTACTAATGGAGAGCACACAAACACACACTGAAATGACCTAAAAATACAACATAATAATTTTGACAGTTTTATTACAAAAGCACACTAATATGTCAATCTAGCAAATATGGTTAACTGAGTAAGTGAGTGTTAGCTCAAGCCTATTAAGAGAATATATAGTTGTGAGATCTGTCTGTTCATTGTATCTATTTAGAAAGTCTTGATCTGGACAACAACTATACGTTTCCTTTGCCTTTCATTCGTGCCAAGCGGTTGATCCAGCCAACACAATCCCAGTGGCTGCTGCCGAGGACAGATCTATTAAACATGGGGATGAGTTCAGCGTCCCTCTGGGAGCAGCAGAGATCCCAGTGGGACATGGGGATGCTTGTGATGGTGGCTGCCTCTTCAAAGTAAGGCCTGCGGTTCTGCTGCCCAGCCGGCTCCAGTGCTCCAGGACCTTACGTAACTCACGCTGTCTGCCTGCCCACAAATGTGCATCATCAGCTGTCTTGCCTGCATTATTCATCGGCAGAGAGGAAATGAGGGATTCTAACAAGCCCTCATCTATCTAAAATGGGTCATGGAGCGTTTTAGAAACCAGTTTATACAATCTGGTGACAGGCCCCTGCGGAATTATGCTGAGATGTACATTTTCCTATATTTAGAACACACGTGATGCTATACGTTAGGGTGTAAAATTGAATCACCCCCCCCCAAAAAAAAATAGAAATTGCACTCATATGAAATACCTGATCTTTACCACAGTTTTGACTTCATCATCCTCCTGTGCATCATGAGTATGTGACAATGTTTTCCCCACTAAATGAAGAGCAACATTCTTCCGCTGCTGTACCCACAGCTTGTGAGGTTAGACATGACATACAGTCACACCAGTAAAGTGGCTTGTGTGACACAATTATTCTCCACTAGAGGGCATAGGAGTTAACACAAAGTGGCCTCCACTTACCCATCTCAGACAAATATTGCAATAGTAGTTTTATCTGTGGTTTAAGTAACTCTGGCACAAGCTTGTACCTCTCTGAAAAAGTGCATGAACGTGTATTTGGAAGTCACACTTTATACCACAAGATGACTCATACTTATAGATGTTAAAGCATATGGTAGATGTAAATTTATCAACTATTTGAAAGATAGACATTCTAAGTGTGGGCTATCAACCAATCTAAACTATGTTAGCCTGCTTTGTGTAGTGAGTCTTGGCAGGTTCTTCCCAGAGGCCTGACAACATTCCACGGGGCTTACCATCTAACAATGCCTTCACACCAAGGTATTGGGACTGGGACTGGGACTGTCTGGGACTGGGACTGGGGCATCGACTGGCTGTTGTTTCCAGTCCTTCCTCCCCATGTTCTCTGTGTGTGCCCCTACTCCAGCCCCGCCCAATGCCACGTTCATTTACTTAGGGGACAAAAGTGTGTTCCGCGGTCCCGCTGGTTCTACAGGGGAGAAGCGGGGCAGTGGTCCGGTCTCAGGGCTGTACCACGCTGGGGCCCCTCAGGGGCCGACGTCCTGAAGGCAGCCGCATCAAAGAGGCCCCCAGGTCAGGGGGCTGAGTACAACCTGGGTTAACCCTCCAGTGCCCTCCGGAGCACAAAAGGAAGGGTACGTTCCCACTCTTTAGCACTCACGTTTGCCCAAATATGCGTATATCAATGATGGGCTCCCCCGTCCTAACACTTTATGTTCTCCTCCCACCACTAGCCCACTTAGAGATCACAGTCACAGGGGCCTACAAGTACAAAGGTCACAATGTAGGTTTCTTATATTACGGTCTCAATACAGTTATATTATTATACTGGGGTTGAGGGCCTAACCTTTAAGAGAATTATATACTTCTATGTCATAGAAATATAAATGCAGATACAATTAAACATTCAATGGGAAATTGCATGTTTTTGGTTACAATAATGGTGCTATCAGAAGTATTTATTGTTGTTTATCAAATATCTACAAAGTGGTTCCACAATGTATTATATGGTATGTTTCAGGCTGTCTACTGCTATATAAAATAGAAAGATAACAATAAAAAAGAAACGGTGAAACCTCCCTGTGGTTATCACCCTTATTTTCTCCACTTCTGCACTTTTCCAACTTTCTGAAGTATAGTCTAACAAGCACCTGGAGGGTTAAACTCTCCTTCTCATCTTTCAAATATTCTCTGGAAACCTCATGGCATATCAGCAATACATTCTTACATCACTACTTCAAACCTGTATGAAACCTACCGTTGAGAATCAAATTAAATCATAGCAGAACCGTAAGATAGCCATGGTACTAGTTTGGAGCAAAGAAGGTTTTTACAAAGGCTGGCATCAAAACTGTTTTTTTCAGCAAATGATGCACCCATCAGCCATATTAGAACATTTATAAAGATGTCAAGGCATCACAAATCCTTTTAGCACACTGCCATTTCCACTGAGATGGTGATTTTCCATGGCGTGTGAGACACATTTTGCAACAGAATAATAGACTTGCCATTCAAAGTTAATGGGATTATATTTCACTCTGCCGCTCTGCAGTGTTTATACAGGGGGTTTGGCTAAAGGGAAAACTTCTCCAAAAAAGATTTAGCACATCAGTGGCTGAGAAAAAAGTCCTAGAGCTGTGGTAAATCTATCAGAAAATGTTGGCGAGTTTTAACTTAAATTTAAGGTCATTTTCATACTTACTTGGCAGTTACTTGGCAAGTTAAACTTTGGTGTGGCCAAAAAAATGAGTTGGTTTGTCTTCTATAAACAATACAGGGCACAGTGCAGTTTACAGTATTATTGTGACTCACACATATTCAAGGCACTCAGAAGCACTGAGCTGAACTGCTATTGAAGTCCCTTCTGCTCTACTTTGACATAACACAATTCAATACATTATCAGCAGTCCTTTCAGCGGTAGAGCAGGCGATTGTTTGCAGAGATCATAGACTTGGTCAGCTCAAATAGGAGGAGGTGTGAAGGGACAAATGGCTCTATCTTACATGAGTTTCCTCTGTGTCTGGAGCCCAATAAAACAGCGAAAGGGGCCAAAAAGTGAATGGCAGGGATGGGGTCGCTGCAGCACACAATACCGGGAGAGAACAGAGGAGATATAATCGGCTTGCAGATGCAAATTATATGGAACACCAATTAAGGCGAGTTTTTTATGACACTTTTTGGGGAGAAAACAAAACAGCGGAGCTGGCCCCTCTTGTTTGGGGGGGCTCCTAGTGCAGTGGTCCCGCACGCTGTTGAAAGGCCCCCCTCCACCCGTCCCAGCCTCAGAGGCATTGAGGCCAGGTCCTAATAGGATGGCACCTCCTTTGTGCCTGCCCTCGCCCACATTGGGGAAATGAGGCAGTGTCTGTTTGTTGTTCTGCCGGGCTGCATGTCCCGTTCATCACTGTCACGACACAGAAGTACAGAGAAAGAGGAGGACCAGGGGGTGCTTGTGCTGTCCAATCTGTCCTGCTTTGGTTTTAACAACCCGGGGCCCCCACGTGGCGCCTCCTCCACCCTGGGACACATACATCTCCATCTCTGACTCTCGAGGCTGACGCCCTTTGTATCGGCTCACTCCGGCTGCCAAGATCTATGTCTGCACTGCTAACCGGGGCCTGGGCGGCGCTGCTGACTAGACAATAAGGTATGGGTTGGAGGCCTGACAATGTTTAACCAGACCGCAGCCCACTCGCACCCCAACCCGGCCCTGCGGCCCCCCCAGTGCCTTTGTAGGATCAGGGTTAATCTGTTAAGGGTCGGTTGCTGAGCTGCAGCCCTTCAGCCCACTGTCCTCCAAATATACTGCGGTGCAGTCACTAGAGCTGTACTTTTACGAGGCCTTTTGTTTAAGAGGTGTGTACCCCGCCTTTCAATCTACTTACTGCTTAATGGACCTCTGATCCCCAAGACTCTTTGGGCCTACCATGAAGGAATTTAACATAGCTTTGGAGCATTGAGCCCAGCTTACTTACCAAAAGCTTCTTACGGTGTTGCAGGCTCTTTAATAGGGACAAACATGTTCATTAAAAAGGATTTATTTGGTAGGAATGATGAATGAGGTGAATGGTACACGAATAAAAATGGATCTGCATATGTCTAAAACAATAAACCCAAATCTGGAAGGAGGTTCACCGAAATAGGCGACAGGTTGACAGTACTGTTTGGCTGTCTCCTCCTCTCACTCCATTACTTTCCCTCGTGGTCAGCCCTCTTTTTCCTCTAGGCAGAGAGAGTGCATGTCACTCTCTTTCAATGCGGCCCCTTTCTCTGGACCTGGAGTTTACGGGCCCTCATAAACGTGCATTGATATTTAATACCAACTCTCAGCAGGGCAGGGTCTGTGAGGCTTGGCTTCAAGGACCGTGCCAATCCAACAGGAAAAGAAGGACAAAGAAAGGACAGTAACAACAAAAGTGGTGGGAACCCACAGCCAACATCCAAGACAGTGCGGGGCCACACAGCCTGCTGACAGAGGGACGTGGGGTCACACGCAGAGCAGGTGTCGGTTTCACTCACCAAAGACAAACTCAGCCGTAAGCAATGTTGAACGCGTTATGAAACCAAAAGCGCCAGCTGTTCCGGGCGCCATTTTGAAAAGCAGCTCCCTTTTTAAAGAGTTGAACTAAATGAGTGACATGCCACGACTGACTTGACGGCTTGGTTACCATGTAAACTGACCCAGGAAACCTCACAGCGATGCTACCGTACACAGAGGCGTCACAACGAGGCTGTTGCACCTGATTTCTATGGGTGTCGTTTAATAACAGAGGACTGACATGAATCACCCGTGCAGGCTACAGGACAGAGACGCCATCCCCCTCGGCCCTGTTGCACTACTTTAACAACAAGAGGTCTATCAACCACGGGGTCGTGGCCTCTCCATTGTCGTCACAGTGGAGTGGAACAAGACCAATTTAACTGCAGAGGCCGGTGAGAGTATGCGGGACGGCGTATGTGTTTATGTTAATGCATGTGTGTTGTCTGTATGACACTGTTACAGCTTGATTGTTGCAATGTGTGGACGAGCACAAACCTGTTGTTATGTTTTAGAACTACCTTAGGGAGCACCCTGGTGGCTCATTGGGTTAGGGTGCACATCATAAAGGCTAGTCTTTGACGCAGCAGCCCAGGTTTGATTCCGGCACAAGCTCTTCACTGCATGTCTCTCTCTCTCTCTCTCTCTCTCTCTCTCTCTCTCTCTCTCCCACCTTTCCTGTACACTCACCTTTCTAATAAAAGCAAAAAGGTCCCCCAAAAAATCTAACGTTAGAGTGTGTGTATGTAATCCCCCATCCA
>JAVQIZ010210421.1:0-13746 GCA_036023535.2 Galaxias brevipinnis
CCCCCCGTTGTTACTCATTTGAATACATTTGAATACGGTTTGTGTGGGTTTTAGGGGGGGGGGGGGGGGTTGGCGCTAATGTGACAGCAGAAGAGACAGGTTAAAGATGTTCCTGTGAATCCTAACACCTTTCTTCTTCTTTTTTTTTTTTTTCTTCACAATATCGGTTTCTCATTTATTTTCTGGTTCGGTTGCCAAGGATGAAGTGTGACCTATCACAGAGGCCCAGCGGCATTGGTTCTAGGGCTCACTCCATCAGCAATATCACCCATTTAATCTACCGTACGGAGCATCATCCCCACTAGCCCTACTGTTTGCATATTGTCGAAGAAACAACCACCGATTGGGTAGCATTGGTTGAGCAGAGCCATAGCTGATTCCTGATTACAGCCGACCCATTTTATGCCTGCTTGGTTTTCCATCTTTATGATCCAGTGTTCCCCTAGTTTTTTGGGTTTTTTTGCAAATAAAAAGATTGCAATGCAGCACAGATGGTGCTTTATGGGGGATGATTCCTCAACAGACGTTATTCGAATGCTTATTCAATGTTAAATGCAATAAGTGTTTAGGGGGACGGGGTAAGGGGCGGAGAAGAGCGAGTTTGTTTTTCAGACGTGCGCTTGGCATAATAATCAGGCCCATAGTGTTAGAGACTCTGATGAATGTGTGCATGTAAGTAAACACATACAAGCAGAAAATGGTAAAGAATGCTTTGATTGGAACAATGTAGTGCTTTCAAAAACATAGTCACCCAAAAAAAGTAGTAATCTAGGGGGATTCTCTGAGATTCTGTCATAAAAGCCCTATTTGGGTCGCCTCTGGTGCACTCTAAAACCAATATAGACATAATGAGCTTATTTATTGCATAGTCTGACAACCAGGACATGTAGTAAATGAAAACAAAAGGAAATCCAATTGAGTTTGCTTTCTTAATAGCTATTGTTCTTTTTGACAGCTGACTGAAACTTAGTCAAACGTAGTACTTATTTAGCTACGGTAAGGTATGAGTGTCAACTTGTGTTTCATGGAACTTTCAAACCGTATAAGACAAACATTTGTTGATCTTGAGGACTGAGCATAATTCACATCTACTGTACATGATCTTACTGTGTGAGCATGTGTTTAAGCATGTCGAGCACCAGCAGTGGGACTTAAGCTAAGCTGATCTTTTCAGGCTTCTTGTGGCGGACCATAGGAGAGTTCTAGTCCTGGGGAGAACACATTTTTGAGGGTGGTCCAAAGCGTTTATTGTTCCTTCTGCTGTGGTAGTGGCTGGACAAAAGGGGCTTCCAGTCCAAGCCCCTGCCATACTGTAAAGTACTGCAGTACATTCCCTGGGTGTGGTGCATCTCCAAACTGGTGTAATCTGTTTAGCTGGTCTTTCATCTGAAATGGTAGTGCTCGCTACAAAAAGGGGTTATGGCAAACATTGTCCCTCAGCAAAATGTATGACCCCCCAGCCCAAAACCACTGCCATGCTGTTGTGTACGGTAAAACCAAATTTTACTGCAGCAGAAGACCCCGCCATAACATATTGTTTCATTATCTACGGCAGTGGCTTGCTTTGTTTTGAAGGGGAAGCCAGTGGTCATAACATAATGTGTAGTGACTTACAACTTTTTTTATTAAAATGATTTTATTAAAATACAAGTTGCCGCCCAAACATGTATGCAACTAGCCGGAAATGTAGCCACGAGCAGGCTCATTGGTTTAGTGCGTGTATTGTTCCTCTAACACTTGTAAGGGATCTGTGCTCTCATCTTTGGCTGACTGAGCAGTTCCATTTAGCTTTATTAAATCTGTCCCTGCCCCTAGAGAAGGCCCAAATTAGATTGTATGTGCTAATACACGGTATGATATAGCGTGCCATTAAGAAGGAGCTGTGTTGTAGGTCATTGTGATTCACTCTGACTGTGTGTTTTACAAGATGCACGGAGTCACTGCCGGTGAGCAAACAGCGAGATATGAAACACTGAGATATGACCTTGGAGACACAGCATTTTCCTTTCCTTTACCGCCGCCATTACACACACATTTAACTCTATGATTTAGTGGCTTAATTTGATTTGGCTTGATAGAATTGCAGTGTTAGAGCATAGTGGAGACCCAGGAGGAAAAAGAGATCATCTGCTTTTAGAACCCATTCAGCTACTGAAATCGTCTATAAGAAATGTCAGCTGGCGCAAATAGAAGAAACCAATAATTGCACTATTCTCATTGAGGGGCTCCGTGGTTGTCTGTTTCATTTCATTACAATGCCTCACCCCACTCTTCATGCTGAAACCATGCATTTGCACGAGTATTTGTACGGCTCTCATTATCCATTAGCCCCACTCATATCAGAGAGCTCAATATCATGCCTTATTATGGCTAGACTCGTATGAAATGTTTAATTGTGTCTGTTCAAATTTCAAGCATGCACGAAACACATGACAAGGATGTAAAATAATTATCGTAACTCAAACAATTTTGCTTCCCAAAGAACTCAAATGCAGATTATATGAATGAAAAAATCTATAAATAAAAGCTGTTTTATCTTTATGCTTAATCATCCAGTTTTTATATAATCTCTATAATATATGCCTAGGCTTAACTATGCAAAACTGCAGTTATCAATTTCTGAGAAATATTACTCATCAAACAAATTCTTAGAGAGATCTTCTTTGAGGAATCAGTCCATTTTGTGAAAAAAGCTATAACAAATGAGAACTGTCATGCTCTTATTCCCATGGAAGAACACGAATATCATTCCCTGTTCACTTTCCAAAGGGAATTATTTACATATCAAGAAGTGATTGTAGAGCAAATATTAATTAGTAAATACAGGCAAAACCATGACACTATGGATGAATATTAGTTGTTCAGACAGCACCAAACGTCCTCTATACTGATGTCACAGAGTAAGCCACAAGGATTAGTCACAGGAGCACAGAGTATGACCATGGTGGCCAATCAGAGATGGTGGTTAATTGTGCCAGAGATTATTACATCTACAGTGTAAACATTCAAATGTAGTCTGTAATTGTATAGGCGTCATAGGGAGTGTTGTGGGAATTCATTTAATAATTACCAAAAAAAGCTATTATGATATTTTCATTGCCGCCCAGTACACATAATAACATAAAGCTGGATTTTAATCATGCAGATATATGACTCTCAGTCCATAACTCAATAAACTCAGCAACAAATTATGAATAGAATTGAGTCCTTATGAGAAATTAAATGAGCAGTGCAATATAAACAATTGAAATGAGCATAGAATCCAGTTCCATGATGTACCTTAAATGGTCGATCTCTTCAATAGTCAACCCAGACCCATTGTTAACTAACTTGTTGTCAAGTGCACATTTCCATTTTGCTGTTAACTGTAATTGTATCTCTATCTATTTTGGAAAACAATTGGTGAAAAGGAATATGTGGGTGAGTAATGTCAAATTCAAATCCAATCGAATGAGACACGCTTACCTTAATCTCCCTTTGGCTGACACTTGTTGGAGTAATTAATGTATGTGCACATTGTTATTTGCAGTGTTGTCACTGTTTAAAATGCTTGTATGAAATAACCAACCTGAAAGTTTTTTTCCTCTAACAGACTCCTATAACCTGGATATTGAGGTTCAACGAGTTGCTTTGAATTGTGTATTGACTGTATTAAATACAGTACATTTATGTACAGCAACGCTTCACTGTTTTGGTTAAAAAAATCAAATGGCAAAATCACCTTCCCATGTCATGAGAAGTCATTCTCTATCATGTCACCGGCCTTAGTCTTTCTTCACTAATTATCCACTTTCCAAAGCATCATTTTACTGTAATAATTCCACTCACGCATCGAAGTGAGCCGTGTCCTCTTTTTTAATGAATATTTATAGCGTAATGCAAAGCAGTCTACTTTCTTCTCCCTCCAGGCCAGACAATTTGGACTTCATCAATATGTATTTCCAAGGACTTCTGGAAAAGGCACTTCAAAAGGAAGTTCATCAAGGATTCCTTTTGTCGTTTCTGCTGGTCTCATAACCAAGTCTTACAATCCCTCGCCCTCCCCTCTTGACGTATATCAATAAATTATTCCTCCCAGAACTGGCATGATGTCTCACTCAAAGGATGTTCTTGCTCTACATCTGAAGAGAATGACACCTTGACAACTACCACAGAAAGGTGCATCATTCAAGATGCACTGAAAGACAGACATACCAACGCACAAACAATTTAATAACACAATGAACCATGACAAGAAAGGGAAAAAGGTAGAAAACCTTGACTTAAAAGGATACAATTTCAGAGAAGAATTATTCCCTTTAATAGCTACATGAAAACCAAGATCACGGTTTACCTTGAGCAAATATTGGAACAAACTAAAGCTACAGTATTCAGCAGTAAAAAGAGTCATCACATCAACAATTGAAACCACTACGGCACGATGAATCAGACTTCATCTACCTTTATCGGGACTCTGGAAGTTAATAATACATCAGTTAGCCCAACATCTGAGAGATTGCATAGGAGAGTGTGAATAGCTCCCACTCTGTCTCTACCTGGTCTCGACCCTAAGGGATGCACCATATAACACCTGCAACTCAGCCCATGGCTGAGCTGGAGATACATAATATAGTCATCATCTTTCTGGTGGAACAGCTCCCTGGACTGCTTCCAAACCCAGTGAAGGGACATGTGGGTTTTATCACCTTTCTTTTCTTTTATCTATCTTGATTTCTCTTTATCAGCTCCACTCCAGCAGGCAACAGCAGTTTAGATGTAGTGGTGAACTGTATTTTTCTTTTTAGGTACAACACACTGAATGATTGCATTTTCTTACGGAAGGGGAAATCAGTGAACGAGGTAATATGACACGTCTGCAGTGTGTAGGATTGTATTTCCATCGTCAAACAGCATCTTAACTCTGTGTGATGTTTTGTCAAATAGGACAGGTGAATGGGTTCTGTGTTGCCATATTCCTGTCAGTTTCAATTCAGTCAGAGCACATAGATCAGCAGACACCAGACATTTTTAAGGTGACAAATATCCAATGTGTTGGTGTATGACTGGAAAAGAAAACGCATGTAGGAAAGAAATGCATGAGTTAAAAGTACCTTTTAACATGTTTTGTAACATGCCTAACACGATCGTATGTATCAATCGTATTTACGCGTGTACAAGTCAACCTCGTGTATAAGTCAACCCCTGACTTTAGCAATAAACATTTGGAATAAATTGTTTTTTTCATATTTTTGTGGTTCAGCCCTGGCCGGGAGTCTCTCCCTAAACTAGAGCATATAGGACTACAGCAGCAACAACTAATTTAAGAACTTTGCATGATGGGTATTGTCAAGTATCATGTGACTAACAACATGACGTTCGCCACGGTGAATCACGTGTGACTGTATAACGGAGGAAAATAGACCGATATTTAATGTAAGTAGAATAAAAATAGATAAATATCAATGCATAATGTGAGTTTTTACGTTTCTAATTGAATATAAGGTAAAAATAGGCCTTTCTCTGCTCTGTCTACAGCACTCCAGCATTCGAGCCATTAAGGTTGCGAGTGTGGACTTTGAATGGTGTCTATTTTCATAAACTTAATTTAGCGCGGAAATACATAGCCCTATAATATTGATGTATTGGTTTATCCCGAATATTGCAGTTTATATTTTGATGAAAATGTCTCGACTTAAACATGCGTGCATATTTTCTGTTTGCTATTGTAAAGAAGAGGACATTTACTGTAGTCTGGGCCATAAAAGCACCCAAATAATTTATGTGATACAAAAGACAACTTGTAATTAACTTTTTTTCTAGGGTAGGTCATTATTGGTATCTTATTAATCTCCACAGATAACAACATCCTAAAAACATTGTAATAAGCGAGTCCAAAAAATACAAGATCGAGAAAAAAAAAAAGAGAAGTTAGTGCTTGGAGAGAGAAAAAATGCCTAACCCTAAGGATCAACTTTTTTCCTCCATCATACATCCATTCAAGGTGATGAAAAGCATACAGTCAGACTATTGTGTTTCGGAGCTGACTCTAAGATGGATTACACCACTGCTCTTATCACTTCTGAGAGCCTAGGCATTCTTCATGTCACAGCAAGTTTGACAAATGAGTAAGAGGCATACTCTCACAGCCTGTTTGTCATCGCGACCATGACAAGATCAACAGAGATCTGATTGGAGACAAATGTCAATCTGGCCTCCCCCACTGTGCGCTTTATGGACAAAATGAGAGCTACTCTGCTGGATACGCTCACAGCTTTCTACACCTGCCGATAAAATAACCCAGGAAATAACTTAGCTTTTCTTGTGCTTGTTATGGTTTCTCACAGCTCTAAATTTGTGAGAATACTTTTAAGTTTCACCACAAACATTTCAAGGAAAAAACATAATTTATCTTACGAAGAATAATGCACCAATGACACTTTGTGTCGTGCAGCGTGTGCTACTGAATGTGAATCAATGAATGAAGGGTTTAGGCTTGTGCTGACAGTGAGCTGTGATTCTCTGCCCAGTGGGAGCCATTGTGTGGAGCCCAACTTCTGGTACAGGCAGAAGGAGAGTCCCTGATCGCACGGAGGTTCCTGTAATGGCACGGAAGGAGATACTCTGGCCCTGAAGTGGGTCATTGAAAATGACATGCACAGATGTTCATGAGGCACTGTTTCAGGAAACCAATATAATGGGGCTGCCATCGATGAACAAGTTGCCGGACACATTCCTGTGCACAGTCCCCGGTGAACACAGAGCACTCCCACAAGCTCTATTACTCTTTAAGTTTCCTTCAGGAAGACATAGGAGGACGGCGCACAGAAAACGTGTTTGCCATCTCACTGGCAGAGCTGCTCTTTATGGATGACCCGTCAGCACAGGTAATAAAAGGCCCAGCCATCAGAGGCGCTGAGGGGGCACCGAAGCCCGGATTACACGACATGAAACGGAGGCTGGAGAGCGTGTTGAAAAGGCCGACAGTGGGTTTAGGATGGTAAGCAGTGGTAATGAAAACGCCACACTACTTTCCTGTATTTCTTCCCAATTGAAGGGAGTCATTGTTTAAGGGATCAGAGGGATTTTACAGAATTCCGTAACGTACACACTGCCTTTCATCACTTCAATTCCCATACTAGCTTCTCGTCATGTTCAGACATTGTTCATTTTCTAAGAGATTACGTTCCCTTCCATTTTGAGTTCCAATCGTTGGATAGTAAGATTGGAAAACTGACTACTGTGAAAATGTAAACAAACAACAACAAACTATATTATATTCTGAATAAAGGGAATATGAAACTTATTACATTCTTTACACAAATGGTTTTCATGACAGACTTGGCCCTTAGTCTTTTTAGAATACTGCACTGTTTATCTCTGTATTATAGACAGAGTGTTTTATTACAGAGCTAAAATCAATCTGGGAAAGTGATTGTATGTGTGGGTCCGGAACCCCCGGAACCCATCAGTTCACTTAATGGCTAATAGAGTGTGGGCTACCTTAGCGTGATAAAATAGCTTAAGAGCTCCTGACACTAATGGCATGTAATTGGTGTTTCAAATACAGGCAGGTGACTTCAATGCATTGAGTACAGTAGTTTGGAAAGAAATATGCAGTGCTTTGAAGCAGCTCAGTTACAGCTATTGTTAGGTTTAAACGAGACATCCTTTTTACATTGCACAATAGCTGCTGGCTGAAATTAAGTGATTCGATGAACAAGTCCAGACTCACACAGGCGCCACAAGCACTTTAAGGCAATTGAAAAAGTGTAAGGATAGGTTGAATCAATAGCCTGGGTTTTCACTCCTCTGTCAACTCCCATTGTTGATTTCTTCAGAAAGCACACAAAAGGCTAGCAGCCGGGAGCGTAAAAATAGCTGGCACCCCATACGGCAAGTGGAGCATCCTGGGAATAATTGTGCGAAGTGGTGATGGAAGTAAAGCAAAGATCAAATGATTAACAGCAACCAGTCTGCAGCTTTTAACTCTGGCTTAAAGGTGCCCACCGAACATGGGACTCGGCACAGTATGCGTGAGGTTTAGGTGCTTAGCTGCCCACCTGTTCAAACTCAAGGAAGACTTTCTTTTATTAAGGCAGCCATGCAGGCAGTGAGTGGGAGGGAGAAATGGAAAGAGGTAGATGAAGGCTGATGCAATCTCTTCCGTGTTTCTACCCTCTGAGTGCTGCATGCACACTTCGACCCGAATCGATGCACTTTTAAATCCAGGCTATGTCTCGACTGGGGGTCCTGTGTGTGCATGTGTGTGTTTTTGTGTCTGTGGGTGTGAATAGTAGAGATGGGTGGTTAAAAGCTGCAGGGGGATGGTAAGAGAAAATTGTCAAGGGGACTGTTCGGTTCAAAAGTGCATCTTCTAACTAAAGCCTTTGTCTGTTACTCTCCCAGCAGAAAAACAATGGATTCCTCTAATATGATGCAGTCTTTTTTTTCAAAGTAGAAACTTACAGCATAGGAAACAAAAGAATGTGAGACTTGTCAATTTAATATACATTTGTAAAAAAGACACTTGATTTAAGGGTTCACTGGGCTAGCCTAATGTATATTTAACCTTGAAGTGACAAGGGACACGTAAAGTAGGTAATGGCTTCAATCCAAATCCAAGGTTCTCACAAAACATTGATGAATACGTCATGATGAAATCCCGTGGGATAGTGGTTCTTTAGCTGCTGTAGTGTGCCCAAAGCCATTCTATATGAATTATGACTGTAGAGCTTTGCAACTCCACAGCACGGCCCAGAGAAAGTGTTCCGTGACAGCACCTTCGACCGTCACTGCAGCCTTGTTAAACATTTAACACAAAACCCTGTTAATTATACATCAAAGTAAGTATTCATCAGCAGAGAACACTGCATATTAGTTGTTCAGCATATCTAGTGTTGTCAAAAGAATGACTCAAACTTAAAAGACCTCAAACTCGTGGCAACATTTCAGATTGGCTATTATCACCACAGACCTCCAACAGAGAGTGAGGGGGTGTAACACTGTATCTTGTTACTTTTTTCTCCAAATGTGTAGATGCTGCCATGAAAACCAAGGATGGTTACACATTTTTAAAACAGAACTGAAAAATATTCAATTCGATTCCATCTAAGTTTCAACAAAACACGAAAAATGTATAGGAACGGACAGAGTTAAAATGTGTTAAACACATTTTTAGAGGACTGTGATGATAGGTTTTCATACCATCGTTACATTGAGTATCTTTATAATTATTCCGTGTTCATTTGTTTCAGCCACAGCCTAAACTCCTGTGCCATTACGGTGTCACTTTTTTATTTATTTCTGTGACGGCTGGCGTGGAGATGGGCAGAGCAGAGGCTTGAGAAAATGCAGTCCTGCAGATGGTCAAAGCAGTTGGACTCCTGGCAGCTGCGTGTAAATGCCCAGAGCAGCTGCCTCCTCAACAATTCACGCCATAAAAAGGGCAGCCTTGTCGATGATTAAAGCTGTAAACTCTAATCTGATGGAATAGTTGGATGCTTGGATGCTGGTATGTTGTAGGTGCTAGCTACTCCTCTTTGTTATTTCAACTAGAGACTCTGTCTATTCAATATTATGGACCAGAAGACAATAAGCTAGCAGGGGGTCCTTAGTACTGTGCAATGTTTTGTGTTTTTTAGCGGAAAAGACAAGTCTATGTATTTCTCTATTACACTATTTTTGTACAGTTGTGATGTTCAAGGTGTTTAAACAAAGGTATTATTGTTGTTCCTGCCGCTCCCCTACAAATGTGTGCAATACCTTGTCCATTGATCGGCTTATTCATTAGAACGCAGCTACAGATAACTTTAATGCTTAATGTAATCAGTCAAGAATTTGTATGCCACCATGCTCAAAACCTTCTTTTAAAAGAGAAAGAAATTAAGAATTGGTTCATAGCACAAATAATGTTTTTGACCAAAACGGTTCAAACAAACAACAGTTATTTGTATTGTGCCAGAGCACTATTTATCAACCATCCTTTCTTTATATCTGCCATGTCAGAGTCGAACAGTGTTGTTTATAAGTTACAGCAATTTAAATGAACATCCGCTGATGATGGCAAACCTTCTATATCAGTTTCGGCACTTTATCAGGGAACAATATCATTGGTGAATCCAAGCATAATTCTGGATACCGAGCAGTTTTCCTCACTAAAACATTTTTTTCCCCTTTCGTCTCACCTTTGTAATAGCAAGTTGCAGCAAATGCTTTGAAGATGTTTCGCATAGAGCTATTCTTCAGTCCCAAGAGAACAGACAGATGAAAGTGTTTCTGATCTCTCGTTACCTATCATTTGAGTTGTTGAATGCTTCAATGGATATGTAATTGTTCTCAAGCACAAGAATAATGAGATCACTTAGAAATAAATACAATGGTAATTTAATATACCTGTGGTGTAAGAGTGATTGTGTGTGTGTGTGTGTGTCCATGGTTGTGTGTGCGTGTGTGTGATATATGTGTATGAGCTGTCTTGTTTCCAGTTACGTCTTTTGTCTTCTAAAAGATCCTCCAGTTTCTTCAGGCTCAATATGGATTTGTAAGTCGATCTTCTTGCCTCCAGTCCTCATCCTTTGCACACTGATGTACAGGCTATTTGTCGATAGGGCCATTTGTTATGTTCTTTTGTGACATGTTTGCCCAAAAAGGAATAGTGTCTGGGGGCCATCTTTAGCATTGAAGTGTGTCTCCACCGTGGGACAGACATCGTTTGGTTTCAAAATGTATTTCCATAAAAGTAAAATACCCAATTTGGTCAAGGCTTGTGATATTATCGTTAGAGCTGATTATTGGCTTTTTGGAATAAGGTGCAAAGTGCAAATAAACATGCAAAACTAGTACTTAGTTTTAAAACTAGTACCTATGTTAGAGCAGATATTTTTATGATGTAGTGATGATGATGATGATGATGATATATAGGATGATGATGTTGGCAATGATAAAAGCAAAGATTATAAAAGTTTAAAAAGCCATTTTGATAGATTTGGTAGACCATTTATGACTGTGTCAATCTTAATCACCAATACAAGTTGTCTATCTGTAAGTAATCTCTCAATCCTATTCCCTAACCTTGGACGGACAATCCAAACCTAAACAGCCTAATCCACCTATCAGCAGTTTCAAGACGACACTTAATTCCTTATCCACCACTGAAATGGCAAGAAAAAAACAGGATGAAAACTCCTTCAAGAGAGTGTTGGCGGGAGTGTTTGTGAGGAGCTAGTCATGTGGAACTTGTGGAAATATGCTGTTTGGAATGCCTCGTCTGGGGGTGGGTTGAGTCTGGCCTCTTCCGAGTTTGACGTTGGGAGTTGACAGGTGGGGAGCACACCTTTGAAGTCTGGTAGCACACAAAAAACACAGAAGAACAATTACAGGGGAGGGAGCTGTCTCTCCAGCAAGCAACGTCATCGCTCCTTAACATGCTATATGATTGGGCACTCACTGAACTGAAAGTAGGAACTTTGGGTGAGAAAGAGACAGTGCTTTGTTTCGCTCCAAGGTTATAGTGATTTCCCTAAACAACTGTTGATTTCCTTCTCTGTTACCAGCAGTAAGCTTCACCGCATCAATAAGATAAGAATTGCGTAGCAATCGTACACTGTAATCTGCAATCTGTTAATCAATACCATATGTTATTCGACTTTCTTATTTCTTCTTAAGGAGTGCATTTGTGTGTGGCTGATGCCTGCTTTCAACAGGAAATTAAATCTTGTATTAGCATATGGCACTCATTAAACATGAAATAATGTTTCAAAGAAGTCCTCTCATATAGAACAACTCTTCTCTGTGTTTGGAGATATTCTTCACAGCTTGTTGTGCATCCTACGCATATATCCTACAGCAAAGCTGATTGTATCACAGCTTAGCTGACTTTTTCAACTTTCTGGCAACTCCTCTTCAGATGGAGGAAATTTGCATTAATTAGGCAGGCTCTGTAAGTTGCAAAAAACATGCTGCAGGATGAATATATTAGAATGAAGTTTGAAACAGCTTGTAAATACTAAACAACATTGTTTATCCGTTTAAGCTGTACCCAGCCAGTAAAAGGACAGGTTGAGAAGATGGTGGTGATTGCTGTCTGTCACATTCATTAAAAAAAGACTTGAGCTTTGAGCAATGCATTCAAAACAAACAAGATGCAGCTTGTTTCTGGACCTATAAGGACCGATTATACTGGTAAATTTGGGTACCTGTTGGATGGGGTGGGGGGGATCCTGTCAGTCTTCTTTGATGTTGTTCTGCTATTAAATTATGCATGTGCCTTCTGGCTGAAAGAGAACATACCTTGCAGCTACCAATTACACATGACTGAAACAATTAACCAGCTGACAGACCGTTGAAGCACTAAATTACGCATTTAGCATATTTTATTACGTTGAACTGTAATAGAATATATGTTTACACTTTATCATACCATCAAAGTTGATAGCGTCACAAGTTGAAGATGTGTACCAGATGGTTAACAGTTTTTAAAAAACTAAATTTGATATGTCATTTTATAGTAAAATCAAAATATATATTTAAAAGCGAAATTTTAAATGTGTTTTAGCTCTTCTTCCATTACCTCTATAGTTGGCTCACTCTGCAGGTTGTTGTCCTGCACAGTCACTGCAGTGGAGCAAGGTGCTACTTGCTGGAGAGTTGGCTAACATAGGCAGAAAGTGGTATCGGGACATTTTCGTTTTTCTAATCAAATACAACCCCTTGTCCCTGGAGGTTTATCTGGCCAAAGTGAAAAAGGTATTAAACCGATAGGATTTGAGATTTCAGATATAAACGGCTACTTGCTTCATAAGGATATCGTATTATTTTCAGCTCTAGCGATGCAAAAAACTAGCTTAGGGCTTACACGGAAGATATGTTGCAATTACACTGCAAGCATCAATTTCCACCTGTGTGGTGAACGTGTAATCATGCAATGCTGTTTCTCAGCATTTAACTATGGACAGCTTTATGAGTATAATTCTATTGACAGTCTTGCCTTGTAAAAAGTATAACAGCCTATCCTTTATCAAAATTGGAGATTTACAACAGGCATTAACATCTTAATTCATCATCAAATCCAACATTAACGCTGTAATGGTCGATTCATCAGGTTCAATGTTGTGAGAAGTCTTGGGGGAAAAAAACGGTTTTTCAACACATTTGATTTTTCAAGCGTGCAAGATATATAACATCATATTCTCAAAAAAGACTACACAATCAAAACACTGTTGTGTGATAAGAAGTAAGGAACTCTTGATGAGTCAGAGAGGTCACTTCACAATCAGAGCACACCTGAGACAGGCAGCTGTGCTGGCACTTGCGAGCATGTTCCGGGCATTGGAGCAAACAGAGTGGTTCGAAAAATTAAAGCCCTGCTTCAATTATGCATGTGTTCTAATTAGGTACTTGCGATGTGTACTCCTATGTCTGCGTATCATTGACTCTTTTTTTTTTTATCTCTGCACACCATGTGCGCGCAGATACTTTTCTTAATTGTTACTTATTTTATTTCATATACAGGCAACTTGTGAGCATTGGAATTGCATGAGGCAGGTCGTGTTTTGATTCCTTTATGAGGAATCCGCTGATAAGGTGAGGCACTTGTGTTCACATTTATCATATTTGTTTTACTACAAAATCTACAGTAGGCTACCCATTGGTCTATAGCCTTAAATCTACAGGATTATAACGTAATCGCTATTTGTTGCATTATGGGAACGTTTTTATGAACTACTATAAGAGTACAGGTAGCATGGTGGAACTTTTTCAAGATAAAGA
>JAVQIZ010210429.1:0-15244 GCA_036023535.2 Galaxias brevipinnis
CAAACGTAACAGCATGTAAATGCATTACATAAACGCTAGATGGCAGTATGAGACCGTGAAAAAACTGTCCCCGTTCACACAATCACTGGACTGCAATACCCAAGACATGTGGGCACTGGAATGGAAACAATAGGGTCAAAACTGCGGGCGTAGTTAAGGTGCCAAAAATAGGCCTAATAATAATAACAATAAGAAAAAGAATATGACTTCGTGATAACAAGATCTGTGCAACCATCCTAGATTCCAAGATGGATCAATCACCTCAAGATAAGCAAGTACATTTCCAAATGAATCCATTCTGTTTTCTTTGCATTTAAATAGCCGCCTCTCTGATAATCCATTCCAGATTTTGCGCGCTAACTTGCAGTGACAGAAACTTGGCTCTCGTCAAGACAACAAGAAACAGGAAACGAGCGAGCTCCCCTCGAGTCTGACCCGACTATAAAGTTTGCTAAAGACATAGCCTAAGTTTTTCGATAGGTTCTCAATCTATCATCATGCTCGCATTGTTATGAAGCGAACATAGTGGTCATAAATGTACATGCATAGCGAATAGCAACTTCTTAATTAAAATATACAATAAAGTAGCCGGTTGGACTTAAATGAGTAGTCGGCTGTTTGGCCGGCCGCCGGCGCTTATGGAAAGCTCTGCCTTCTGTCTCATATACCAATAATGACAATTATACTGGGCACTCACCATTTCAGTGGGCCTGCTTGGCTGCACAAATGCTTGCAATATCAGGGACAAGGCCAGTGAGTCTCAAAAGCATATCTGGTTCAGCATCCATTCTGTTGCTGTACTTCGTCCTACTCTTAACGATTGCGGTCCAAGTAGTGCAGTATGAAATTCAGCTCGTAAAGTGACTGGGCTGTGATGCCTCCAGTGGAACGGAAACATAGTGAATGAGTTGTGATATTTTCCCAAGAAAATCGAATTTATAATTAAAGCGGAATAATAATCAAACTTTCAAAAAGGATTCATAAGATTAAGAAGATCTCCATATGAAACCCATTTTATTAGTGAATAATGTTCCACAATAATATAATTTCTGTAGATTTCAATTGGACGTTTCTCTGCTGAAGTTCATAAAATACTTTGGCATACCACCAGGGGGCTCGCCAAGTACCACCGGTGATACGCATACCACAGTTTGAGAACCACTGCTGTTGATGAACTGATGTCACCACTATTTAAAAAACATTCCCAAAAGCACGGTTTGTCTTTGACTGTACTGAGATACACATCCAAACTGTAATGTCAAAGGTTCTGAACACGGTCACATACTCCCATTACAAAGGTGCCACAACACTAAAGTCACTGATTGGCATTGCTCCTTCTGGGGAAATTAGCCTAGTCAGCAACCTGTACACAGGCTCCATCTCAAATAAGAAAATTACCAAAACGTCAGGCATTCTTTAGCCTCCTGGAACCAGGTGATGAAGTCATTGCAGTTAAAGGGTTTCTCATCAAAGACCTCCTCACTGATATAAATGTAAAACTTGTAATCCCAACATTCTTGGGGCCAAGTGGGCAGTTCAGTAAAGAAGAAAGTACATACACACAAGAAATTGCTCGCTTGAGGATCCACGTAGAGAGGGCGATCAGGCGCATCAAAGAATACCTTATATTCGATGGTGCCATGCCCCTTTCACTGTGTGGTTCGCGAACCCAGCTATAGCCTGTTTGTGCTCCACTTACACACTGTCAGGGCTCTCTCCTTCAATCCTGTGGTAACATCTACTTGAAGGGGGTAATCCAAAACTCATTCTGCATTTTCCAACAAAATCTATGTAGTTCATTACAATGACTATAAATTTTTTCCCCCCCTCAATTTCAGTATTATTTGTCTTTTTAAATGCAAAAACCCTCCAATTTAAAATAACAAAAATATATTTTTCTCCCCAAAAGGTATTAAAGTGGACTTTTGAAGTTCTGGATCACCATTCTTCCTTTGAGAAACATTGAAACCTCTTATAACACAACATTGGCAGTTCAGCTCTTATTGAATTTTATTGAACTGAAGAAATGTGAATGTGATAAAATGTAATGTAATAAAACGTGTTAAGACTTATAATGCTTGTAAAACTTGTATGTTGTATAATCATGAACAAATAAAACAATGCTTTTACATTTAATTAATTACTTTATTAATTCTTGATGTCAAAATACTGACTTTCTGACACTGTAAAAAATTCTTAAAGCTGTCTTAAAGTTTCAGAAAAAGTAAAGACTATTACCAGTGGTTTGATCTATGAATGATGCCAAGTATATGTATGTATGTGTGCTCCCTATATATATGGTCTCATAAGCAGAGGGCGGGCAGAAAATACTCAAAGAAGACTATGTTCCGCTCCAGGTACCACAACATGCCTGTGATGCCCATCTGTCCCATTACCTGGTAAAAGTAGTCGTGGTTGGGTTTAAGGGTGAAAGCACCATCTGGTCGCGCAGAAAGGTAACAACACTCAACCAAACTGTCCACATCTGGAACTTCATCTCCAGAATCCCCTGAAGAAGCCCCGCGCTGTCAACCACCTTACGATCACGTGAGGCACCTAAATGGGAGGGATGAGGATTTATGATGATGCCACAAGGTAATGTGTGATGTGTGTGTCTGCACAGCCATCTTCTTTGCGTATTTGCTGCTAAGCAGTCGAAGTCTGCCATCCTTGAAACGATCCTTTTGACAATAAATGAAGTCAGAAACTTGGAGCGGACACTGCCAGGTCTCGTTTGTGCTCTGTTCCCTTGTTTCCATCTCCAGTGACTGCATCAGAGAGGGTGACAGTCATGCCACAGTAATAGTTGCTCTCATTTTCATTTAGAGCAGTGGCATAATTATATGTCTGTGGTGGCAAAGGAAACGGTGGGTGATGGTCAGTGGTGGGGGTGGGCATGGCGAGGGCCTGGTAGGTCAACACAGATTCACAGGACAGGTCTCCAAACACTTGCAACCTTGTCCACTGGATGCCTGTTTGCTGCTAGTAATAGATTAAACATTTGATAATTACTTCCAATAACAGCAAGGTTCTTTTGAAGGTCATGGACAAACTTATCACTTGGTAGGGGGAGTGGAACAAGGGCAACAGAGGTTGGGTATGACACCTTCACAACATCTTTTATATTTCTTTGGGAGAGGATTTGTTGTGGGTGGCTTTCATTTTGAGACTTTCATTGTATTAATATGTATTGGGGTGAGGCCTAATGTATGTGGAGGAACATGCCAACATGTCTGTTGCAGTGAGGTTTTACTAACTGTAGGAGGGACAGATTTGCAGTCTAGTTTATGAAAATGTGCAAGAGTGTATAGTAGTCCAACTTGATAATTGCAGTGACCCTGGCCGGTTTTGCAATTGCAAAAAATAAAGTTTGAACTTGTAGATTGAGTTCAAACTTAGTATACACATTTTTGTAGCATTATGGATTTTCCACAGTGCGGATTTATAACCAAACAGCCTCTTGCAATAATTCCTTACAGTGTTGGTGAAGATTATTTTGCTATGTGAAAACCCATGATCCGTTTGAGCTTAAGTACCTGACCCAGCTGGGACTATTTTTTTTTTTTTTACCTTTAGGCAATTTACTCATACTCCATCTGTCAGGGTTTGGCTGCCTCCGCCACTTTCATCACCAGAGGCAGCAGCGGAGCAGCTCCTAGGACTGCTCTGGGATAAGCCAGAGGAAGCCACGAGTCAGCCTTGATTTGGTTATTGTGTTCATTTATCTTAAATCGGTCCCGTCATTGCTAGGTTCACTATTTAAGCCCTAGCCCCTGTTGCCTTTCTTTGGTCTGACATTTGTTCTTTTGGTCCTGTGAAGTGGCTTTGCATTTTTGTAAGTAAAGAAACAAGTTGCATAATTAAACCCTGGCTTCTTGTGTGTTTTGTTCGAGACATCTGCACTTGGGTCTTCCCTGGCTATGTCAAGTGACAGAATGTCAGACCCACAGCAACCTGACCCAGCAGACGTATCGGCCATCCAAAATGCCTTACCGCTACAGGGAGCGACGATGGGACAGCTGCAACAAGACCTGTTGTCTTTGAGCAGCCAGGTCCAGGAGCTGGCCCAGGCCATGGACCGGCTTCAAACCACCGTGCAGGTGACATTTCCTGCCGCCGAGGCTTCGGGGTTCGACCCTCATAACTCTTCACCACCCGTGGTGTCTCTGACCCAGGGGGTGAGCCTTCCCACCCCAGAGAGGTATGACGGCCACCTGGGAGGCTGCCGGAGCTTCCTACTACAGTGCTCTAACATCTTCCGCTGTCAACTGGTGGCGTTCCAGAGCGAGCCTACGCAGATGACCTACCTCGTGGCCCTGCTCACCAGCCGGGCGTTAATCTGGGCTACCGCTGTGGTGGAACATCAGCCTTCGGCCCTCCAGGACTCACAGCTGTTTATGGAGGAGTTCTGACGCACGTTTGACCACCACTGCAGCGGCCCTGAGGCGGCGGCACGCTTGCTTGAGCTACGCCAATGATCACATAGTGTGGCAGACTACGCGGTCGAGTTTCAATTGCTGGCGGTCGAGAGCGTGTAGATGGACGTGTGACGGGTGACCACCTTCCTCCGCGGGCTGAATGAGAGGACAAAGGACGAGCTGGCGGCCCGGGAGGACTTTGCGGATCTGAAGACTTATTATGGTGTCTCTATGCATCGATAAGCGGCTCCAGGAACGACGTCGGCAACGCCAAACTTCAACTGTGATGGATCGCTGGCTCTTTGTGGTCCAAGAGACCGCACCTGCCTACAGAGGGGTGGACAGCGAGTCACGGTGTCAGGAGCTGCCTGCTCCTGAAGCAGCTGAGCCCATGGAGGTGGGCTCTCGGTGGAGGAGAGAGACCGTCGCATGAGGGAGAGGCGCTGCCTCTACTGCGGGGTCTCAGGCCACTTCCGTGATCGTTGTTCCCAGCTGGAGGGAAATGCCAGGGCTCACCTGTCCTAGAGAGGAGGCTGGTAAGTGATTGTGTCCTCTCTATCATTATACCGTCACACCTTGTTCTCTCTGTTACAGTGTCTTGGGCCGGAAGGCAGATCCCCGTCCATGTCTTTGTCGACTTGGTGGCCGCTGGGAGCTTCATTGATGAGACCTGGGCTCGCCAACACAAGTTGCCTCTGTGGCATTTGGAGCGGCCTCTGCCAGTGGTGACTTTGGACGGTCGGGCTCTGGGCACCGGGTCTGTCCAGGTGTGTGCAGCATTAAACCACCGGGAGACCATGCAGTTCCATGTGATTTGCTCGCCCAGCCTGACCATGGTCTTTGGCTATCCTTGGTTGGCCCAGCATGAACCCCACACAAGCTGGTCCACTGGGACTCTGTTGGGCTGGGGGGAACGGTGTCAAACTACCTGTCTGCTTGATCCCGTTGCTCCTGACCCGCAGGAACTGGTCCCTGAGGAAGACTTATCCCTGGTGCCCAGTCAATATCATGACCTTGGAGCGGTCTTCAGTAAGGCACGTAGCCGTAAGTTACGGGCACTACGAGTACCTAATGATACCGTTTGGACTCACCAATGCCCCGGCGGTCTTCCAGGCCCTAATCAACTCCATGCTCCGAGACTTCCTGGGACTCTTCATCCATGTGTACCTGGATGACATCCTGTTTTTTTCTGGGTCAGAGACGGAGCACATGGAGCACGTCCGAGTTGGGCCCTGTTCTTCGAGAGGTTCGACATCACCATCACCTTTCGCCCAGGGTCAAAGAATGGAAAACCCGATGCCCTGTACCGCCTGCCTGGTCCTATCGCACCACAACCGGTGGACGACACCGTCTTTCCTGCCTCCCATGTTGTGGCACCCATTCAGTCAGGCATCGTAGATTAAGTGAGATGTGCCACCATTGGCATCCAACCACCCCCTGGGAACCCCCCTCATTGCCTTTACGTGCCGCCTCAGCTGCGGTCTTGAGCCCTCACCTGGACTCACGCCTCCCCCTGGGCCAGCCACCCATGTCGGGTCCGGACCCAGAGGCTGCTGCTGCGTCGGTTTTGGAGGCTATGTGGCTGCCTGCTCCACGTGAGCTCAGAACAAAAGCCCCTCTACCCCCACCTGCTGGTCATCTACGTTCCCTTCCTGTGCCCAAACGACCCTGCTCTCACATCTCTTAGGACTTTGTCATTGGTCTCCCTGCGTCCCAAGGGAATACCGTGGTCCTTGTTGTAGTAGACTGCTTCTCCAAGACAGTTCGCTTTGTGCTTTTGCCCAAGCTTCCATCTGCCCCAGAGACAGCCAACCTGGTGCTGCACCATGTGCTCCGTTTCCACGGCTTCCTGATCGACATCGTCAGCGTCAGGGGACCCTCGATAGTCTCCAGGTTTTGGAAGGCATTCTGCCATCTGCTGGGAGCCTCTGTGAGCCCTTCCTTGGGCTTCCGTCCCCAGACCAATGGCCAGACGGAGAGAATCAACCAGGACCTGGAGACCTCCCTGCGCTGCCTGGCGTCCAAAAACCCTGCCGACTGGAGTCGACAGCTGCTCTGGGCCAAATTTGGAAATGCCTCCCAAACTCCCACCGTGCTTAATAGGACCCTACAAGATCGTCGGGAGGATCAACCCAGTCACCTTCCGGCTCCGGTTGCCTGGTTCTCTCCGAGTCCATCCTGTTTTCCACGTCTCCAAACTAAAGCCTAGGGTCGTCAGTCCTCTCTGCCCTCCAGATGCTCCTGCTCCGGCGCCACAGATCATCGACGGTCCATCCTGGCATCCATATACAATCATAAACTGTTATTGTTAAGCCTTATTATTATTATTAGCTAAATTTTTCTGGCCCTTACTACGGTAGTCTGTTCGAATGCCACGGAGTGCGCTTGTACACAGCTAATTAATCTGTCCACTAGTTCTTTTTTAATTGCCTTTTTGACATGCATAATTTGCCCATAGACAATGAATGGGGTAACAGATTAGGCCCTCTGTTGGACTTTGAATTAAGGAGCAATATGCTGCCGTCCGAGCGAGTGTAGTAGCATGGACTCATGATAGCTCTACAAGTCAAACCAAGTTTATTGTAATTCACCAGATTCCATCTGCACTTGGCATAAACACACAACTGAACAACATTGTAAAACACTGCGTACAGAATGTGAGTTAAAGGTGGGGTAGGCAGTTTTATTTTGGCATCATTGGACAAAATCTCCATATTAACCGTGCAGTATATTGTAATTCAAGTGGTTTGAGAGAAAACCTCTACTCCTGCCCTCCTCTTGGCTCTGTTAACAGACTTCAGAAAATCTAGCTTGTGACGGTAGACTTTGGCCAATTAGAGGTCATTTCAGAGGGCGTTCCTATTGGCTGTTCTAAAAATGCAGACGTCCTTCAGACAGTGAAAGTGTAATTCAATGGCGGACAATTCTGCAAAAAGGTTGCTATTCCAGCATTGGCAACAAGCCTACACTACAAAGCAACTCTAAAAGAGGAAGACAAACGTATCAAAAAGAGAGTCTGAAAGAGAGTCTGACAATAAATGCAATAGAACACGTGTAAATGTCGGTGACGTGTTTCAGAGATTGAGAGAACTCCGAGATTCCATCGACCACAATTTGGTTTTGAAGCTTGCAGTTGGCTTGCTGATGGTTGCTTCTGACTCTGGTCAAGCCGAGCTACCTTGTTATGGCTGTGCTCTTCTGTTGGGAGGGGCTTAGGGAGACGTGCAGGAGTGAATTTCCAAATTCAGGCGTTTTTTTTCCTTTTTCATAAAACTGCCTACCCCACCTTTAAGTTGCATTTGTTCATTGTAGCATTCACTGAACATTTATACCACAGGGCCTTGTGATCAACAAGTCTTGTGAGACTTTAAGGGTCACACGCACTCACGTCAGCTAGTAGCTCATGGTGGTAAACTAGTTCCTTTCCACCGTGCCTGTTAGCCACTTCGTTCCTCCTCAGAGTTTCCGTTGTGGTTTTACAGCACGTTTTTTTCCTTTCTGTTAGTTAGCAGCTTGTGCTCCATTTTTGAACGTGTGCCTTGTCGTTTTCTATCAGTCCGAGTGTAGTGGGCTATGTGGTTAGTGTCCCCCGTTTTGCCTACGGGCCTGTGGGGCATCGCTAACTGCATAGCTAGCTACTGCTAAGCTACTGCTAGGTTACCAAACTAGTGCCTGTGTGGTGGCTAGCTAGCAAACGGCCTCCTTGGTACCTCACCTCCTGTTGCTTCGGTGACCTCGTGGGGTGTTAGTTAACAGCCTGTGCCCCGTTTTCGAACATGTGCCTTGCCGTTTTCTATCGATCCAAGTGTGTAGTAAGTGAGGTGGTTAGAGTTTCCCCATTTTGTCTGCGGGCCTACGGGGTACCTCTAGCTACTTAGCTAGCTACTGCTAAGCTAGCACTCGGAGGTAGCTAGCTGCAGCTGCCTCACGGTGTCGATGACCTCGCTGCTCTCTGAGCTCTCTATCTGGTTAGCTTGGTTGGCTTGGGCTGCCAAGGTTGGCTTGGGACACATACTCGATGACGGACGCTCTCTCTCAGCCAGCTGAGGTGGGCTTGTCTCGCTACCGGTCCTTATCGACCTGGGTGGGCATCCCCTGACCATCCCCCCGGTCCTTGATGGATGGTCCCTTCATGCCGGTGGTCTCTCCCCGAGGAAGTCCATCCCCATGATGCCGGACTTCCTTTCGGATCTGCGTGCCTCCTGGTCTAGATCAGCCTCTGCACGTGTGCAGTTTGCTGGATATACCGTCATGGTGGTGCACGACCAGTCCAGGTTGGGGGTAGACACCCTGCCCCCTATGGAGCTTGTAGTGGCAGAGCACCTTGCCCCCACTACTCCCTCGTATGCTTCGGGAGCCCGCCTCCCTGAACAGCAGCAGAGAGAGCTATTTTCTCTACTGGGGGTGCCCTACAATGCCTAAGCTTACAACCAGAGACCCAATGGATCCTTATTTGCACATTTCGCTGGTCTTGTCCCATCTAGCCTTCCCCAGTTTTGTGGTGAACCCCCAAAAGAGCTGTCTGGTTCCCTCCCAGTGCGTACCTTGAGAATAACCATCCGCTCAGTTCTGAACCGCGCCTTTCTCTCCTGGTGCCGCGCCCAAACATTTTACAAGTGCCTGGCCAGTTTTCCTCCACATGCAGGCCTTCTAATACTGGCTGGAGGCCAGAGTGTTATATCCTGCAAGGAGGCTGGATTTATCCCCGAGGGTCACCAACCACTGCATTTTGGTGCTGGAGGCGTGGCGGGACAGAGCGCTGCTGACGGGCACTCTATTGGGCCCTGTTGCACGCAGGCGTGTAGTGACGACAGATGCCTCCCTCACAGGATAGGGGGCATCTGCGAGGGACATCCGGTGAGCAGTGCAGGGGACGCGCTCAACGCTGTCTCCACATCAATCACCTGGAACTGCACACGGTCTTCCTGGTGCTGAAACGGTTTCTCCCATTGCTGGACAACCAGGATGTGTTACGGACAACACGACCGTGGTGGCTTTTGTGAATCAACAGGATGGAACCCGCTTCTGCACACTTCATAAGCTGGCCAGAGAGCTATTGCTGTGGTGTGCAGTGCACCTGAGGTCGCTCAGGGCGACTCATGTCCCCGGTCACGTGAATACTGGCGCAGACCATCTCTCCCAGGGAGAAATCCCACCCAGAGAGTGGCATCTGCATCCGGAGGTGGTACAAGAGATTTGGTGTCGCTTTGGAGAAGCGCCCGTTGATCTCTTCGCCCTGGCGGCCAGTGCCCAGTGTCGCCTTTACTTCTCTCTGCGAGAAGCAGGCGCTCCTCTCGGCGTAGATGCTCTGATGCACGCATGGCGTGCAGACAGACAGCCTTATGCGTTTCCCCCTACAGCTCTGATCTCGGCCTTGCTGGCCCGTGTGAGGTCACAGAGTCTGTCGTTGATATTTGTAGCCCCTCGATGGTTGACCAAACCATGGGCGGCAGATATGTACAGCTTGGTGGTGGGGGAGCCTTGGCTGCTCCCGTTGCACCCGGACTTACTGTCCTAGGCGAAGGGCGAGAACCCCTGAAAGGCTGAGGTTGACCACTGACAGGTTACACCACAGGGTGGTCGCCACTATTCAGAGCACCAGAGCAGCGTCCACTAGGTCTCGGTATGACCTGAGATGACACGTGTTCGAGTCCGGGTGCGAGGAGCAGAATTTGTTGTTGTTCCAATGCGCCCTGGGGAATATACTATTATTCCTCCAGAGACTACTGGACAACGGCAGTGCCTTTTCCACAGTTAAAGTTTACCTGGCAGACTTGTCCGCTTGCCATGTCGGCATTAATGGAAAGACTGTTGGTTCTCACCCGCTCGTGTCTCGCTTCATGAGGTGTACGTACGCTGTGTCCGGTGTCTAAACCACTCACTCCCTACTGGGAGCTCGGGTTGGTTCTGGATGGGCTGTCTCGGGCTCCATTCAAGCCCATGGAGACGTCACTGAAGACGGCTTTGTTGTTTGCCTTGGCCACCTCCAAGTGTGTCAGTGATTTACAGGCCCTCTCCGTTCATCCTTCGTGTACTCAGTTTGCCCCCGGAGATGCCAAGGTGACCTTAACGCCAAACTCAGCGTTTGTGCTGAACGTCCTGAGCATGACTTACACCTGTAACTCTATTGAGGTGCTCTGGCTCCGTCCCAATACGGATCAGCGCTCCCTGGAGTGTCTGTGCCCTGTACGCGTGCTGCGTTGTTACTTGGAGTTCATTGTGGTAGATAATATATTGGTAAATGTTTTGAGTGAGCGTTCACACTTGTATTCATTTCAGCGCTGACCACCAACACCTGAGTAGTTGTGCCGCAGTGGTTATTTTAAGGAGCTGGCCACCGCACGATCTGGTCGCTGATGGTGGAAACGCAATCACATCCAAATTTTTTTGTAGAAATGCATTTCTAGTTTGCATTTGTGAATATAATATTTGCACTAATTCAAATGCAGACACAAATTGATATGTCTGTTTGTTTATATTTGATAGTTTCCCCCTCTTTATTTAATTCCTCTGTGGAATGGTGTCTCGCCAAAGCAAAATGTCAGTGATGCAATTTGTTTTGTCCAGACTGAATGTCATAAGATATTACTGTAAGATACTATATGGTAATATGGTAGATGTTTGGACCTATTCAATAAGATAAACTTGTAGGTCCAGCCATGTGTGTCAGTATAAATGTCAAGCTAATTACTACAACAATAATAATATGGATTCTGGCATTGGTCTGGAATCTCAGGGGCACTATATATATTTATTCCCATATAGCTATATCAGAGCAGGCTAATCTTTAGCAGTGCCATCTGAAATAAAAAAACAAGTTAAAAAGTGAAAGATTGAAGAAGTCAGGAAAAAACAAATAGAAAAATAAATTACTTTCCTATCCAAACCTCTCACACCATCGGAACATTTGCAAATGTTGCCATCTGAACAGTAAATGACTCGCATAGTGGTTAAGTGCAGCCATTTCTCACCTTCACTCTACAGCAGCCAGACTGTAATACACCATAAACTGAGTGAAGACATGTCTGACAGGCATCCTACTGCTTTTGTGATGGGCTGTAGTGCCGGGAATAAGAACACTTTCTTTTCCCCCCAAGACAATCACCATTCTATTCATTTAACCAATATCACCGTAAAGGAAACTCCAAAAGAGAAATATCCAGAGACAAGGACAGCTCAGATTCCTTAAATACTTGGTGTGTGTATTTGAGTTTGAGTGTACAGGTCTGAAGGGGGCATTACACTTTACTCACGGAAATTATCCCCTCAGTCCCCCATCAATGTCAAGTTATCTCCCTGGTTCTTTTAACAAGCCCTCGCAAATAAGAAATTGAAAAAAAGCATTGTAGTAAAGGGTGGTTTTAAAGTTTGGAGTCGTTTGGCTATTTGGCTTGTCAGTAGCAATGAGAACTGACATATGGACCCAACTGTGCTGGAGATGCATCTCCAGTTGCATTACACAACACTTCATAGCTATAGCCAGGGGCATGTTTAGGGCCTGGCTACTGGGCTATAGCCACAGGTCTTTTTTCTTTAGCCACAGGTATTTATTTACGGCCAAATATTTGAATTTATGAATATGAATTATATGAGAATTATATGAGAACAGACAGACCATATGAGGAGAACAGTCAAACAGGAGAACAGACAGACCACATATGAGAACAGTCAGACCACATATGAGAACAGTCAGACAACAGGAGGAGAACAGACAGACCACATATGAGAACAGTCAGACAACAGGAGGAGAACAGACAGACCACATATGAGAACAGTCAGACGACAGGAGAACAGACAGACCACATGAGAACAGTCGGACCACATATGAGAACAGTCAGACAACAGGAGGAGAACAGACAGACCACATATGAGACCAGTCAGACGACAGGAGAACAGACAGACCACATGAGAACAGTCGGACCACATATGAGAACAGTCAGACAACAGGAGAACAGTCAGACAACAGGAGGAGAACAGACCACATATGAGAACAGTCAGACGACAGGAGAACAGTCAGACAACACAGGAGGAGAAGGGGGAGGCAGACCACATGGGAGGAAAACAAGGTTGAGGGGGAGAGAACAAATTTGTAACAGACTTTAGGGACAAGGAAGGTGACCCCTATCTGACAATGAAATGGTTGGTTCACATTAAAACTGGGAAGAGATTTATGGATACTCTTAAAAAACATAAATAAATGAGGCTCACACCAAAGGTTGAATTAAACAAACCCAGCATATTTTTTCAATTCAATATTTTTTTTATGTGTACTGTATCAATATTACATATGCTTTTTACATTAGTTACTTTCTTATGAAATGCAACTTTCTATGCCTATAGACTGAAGTATATTTAATACAGTTGAGAGACTTCATGATACCATTGGGTAATTAATGAATTCATTCCAAATTATTTGAGCAAATAATTTTTAGGGCTGAGCCTTGAGTGTTTCAAAGGTCTAGACACGCCCTGGCCATAGCACTATAGGATAAAAAAGCAGAGTATTCTTACTCTTCATTAAAATCCTTATGCATAGAATTGTTAAACAACATTAGCATGAAAATATTGAATTTAAGTGTAACCCAGCCTAAACACTAGTTTTAACTGAAAACTGACGGACATAGATACAGAACCGATTTATTCTAGACCAGTGCATATTTGTAAAGTTGTTTTGTCTTTATTGGTTAATAGGAGTGCAACTAGTTATTAGTCCTTAATGAGTTTATAGGTTTTGCCTTAAACCTAACTATTGTTAGGGAGCTGGTTAGTGATCAAGGTTATGATGGTTAGCGTCAGCTCAGCCCATGTAATGAGGAAAAAAACACTGAGATACATCGACAATTATACATTGAAATGAACATTGTCATGGATATTTTCACCCCTCAGAGAATAACCATTTAAAAACAGTTGGAGTTGGAAATGGCAATGATCTAGTACAATTCTATTAACGGGTACAGAAAGCAAGTCTGTACACACATAAATTACAACAGCTCAATGAGTCTAATGACAGTAAATTCTGATTTGTTGACAAGGTCGAAACTAGTATATCGGTCTAAAGTAAATAAATCATACCATTCATTGGTCAAGAAGGAACCCTTGTGTTACCTCCCAGTATTGAAAGTACGCATATGCATACAGGAACACAAATACATCTCTATTATGTTACACTGGCCTTCAGTGTCTCAGAAAGGGACATGCTATCTCTATGGTGACCTGGCTCTCACTCTGACCCTTCCCCCACATTGGTACAACAGCTTAGACTTAAAATTTGCCACCACAACATCCAACGAGAATGTTATGTATTGTGCATACATTCTCTTGCAAGTTGTAAGGACAATTTTATACAGACATCCGACCATTGTGTTTGGTTGTTATGAAGGGCTGTTCTCTCTGTGCAGCATAATTTTACCGTGTGGGGTTAGGACAGCGTTTCCCATCTGGTGTGCTGTGGCACTCTGGTGTGCCGTCAGATATCATCAGGTGTGCCATGGAATTTTGGGAAAGTCACATTTGGGAAAGATAATCAAATTTAATACAAAATATTTGTTTAAGTTTTATATCTTTTCAACAAGTGTGCCGTGGGGTTGGAAAAGGTTGGGAAACGCTGGGTTAGGAGATTGACGATTGCCCTCTTAACCTGGTACATCTCCTTTTGTGGAGAGAGCATTAAATGTAGGACTAGATCCCACAGAACCAATAACAGGAAACTGGTTACCATCAGTGCTTACAATCAACGTTCGTTAACAGCAAAGGTGGGATGTATATTTACCATATTATGTAACGTCTTGAACAATAAGAGGTGACTCTCCATTCACAGAGTGGAGAGGGGCACAGGGAGGCAGGGGAGGAGGGAGGGGAAGGAATAGGTGTGTGAATATTTCAAATGACATCCGGGCCACTATCTTAGACCACATCGTGAACCACGGCCTAAGTATGGCTGAAGCAGGTCGAAGAGTGCATCCTCAGCTGAACCGGTCTACTGTGACATCGATAATACGGACGTTCAGGAATGAGAACAGGTACTACAGTATACCACAGGTCACATACACACTACTGCACATTACAGTACTGTATACCTGTAAACATGCTCACTGCCTGCATCTCACACTGGATTGCAGAATTCTACCACTGCCCCACTCTGGTGGCAGAGGCCAAGTATTCACAACCGAACAGGAGATCGCAATAGTCAACATGGTGAGAGCAAACTATGCCATTAGACTTCAAGAGATTCAAAGCGCTGTTATTCAAGAAGGTGGCATCTTTCAGAACATTGGCTCTGTGAGTCTCTCCACTATAGGTAGGGTGCTGAAAAGGAATGCCAGGTCAATGAAACAACTGTACAAGGTTCCATTTGAAAGGCATAGTGAGAGGGGGAAGGAGCTACGATACCAATATGTACAGGTAAGGCCAGACAATGTTTGGTGTCAATGATACCATGACAGTCATGAGAATTGTCTGTGTGTCAGAATGTGTCTTTTCAATATGTATGAGTATACCTTCAGACCATGTAACAAAATGTAGGCTATACAGTGCAGGTGCTGTTACAGTGCATTGTGTCGTTTTCCATGGTGTCCTAAACTATTTGGGTTTGATGGGACGTGTTTTTCTATAATTTGAAGAGGGTGATGGCGCTGGATGCCAATCAAATCAAATCAAATTTATTTATATAGCACATTTAAAAACAACACACGTTGACCAAAGTGCTGTACAGGTAAAAACACATAAAATATATAAATACAACAAGCGACCCATTAACATAACAACACACACAGTGCAAAAATACCGGCACCATATCATGACGTACCGAAAGCCAAGGAATAAAAGTG
>JAVQIZ010210430.1:0-21396 GCA_036023535.2 Galaxias brevipinnis
CAAGTTAATTTATAGACCACGTTTAAAACATGCAGAGCTGACCAAAGTGTTTTTCAATACATTCCCATACAGTTTAAAACAGTTGTAACATTAGATATGTACAAGCTAAGTGCCTATAGAAAACCACTAATATGACTTGAAGGCTATTGAAAATCAGCCTATCTGCTCCATTTCATTGTGGCGTCTGCATTTTAATTTGTTTTGGATACATCCAAAAAAATAACCGAATACATCTACTTGCTTCCTACGCTGCTCAACCAATCAGCGATTGTTTAAAGCACTGAGAAGACGCTTCGCGCAACACGCTGTTAGGATTTGGGAGGACTCCCCGTCAACACGTCGGCGGGCCTCGGTAAGCTACACACACGTTCACACTTGTGCCCACCATCAACACACAAGGACGGAGTAGTGCTGCAGCGGCTATTTTTGGGGGCTGGCCACCGCACTGACTGGTCGCTGATGGCGGAACCGCAATCACATCCGCATTATTTCGCCTTTCAGTTACTTCAACTCATTGATCATTGAATCATGAGTTAGTTGTACTAAAAATTAAGAAAACATTGAGTCAACTTGTGATTTCATGTTGAAACGTGACCAACTGATCATGTAAAAGATAGTAGTCAACTCAACTTAGATATTCAAGTTTGCTCACGAACAATTGAATGAACATCCTGAAGACGTCACCTAACACTTGACCAAAGTAGTAGTCATCGTTACTGCTTTCCTGATAGGCCATTGAGGTAAGACATTTGCATTTATGCCAGCAAGCTCTTCGATGTAATACTAAGGATAATACAATTTATTTGGAATGTGCTTTAAGTTGCAAGAGCAATCTCAAAGTGATACAATCCCTGTTGAATAACAAATGATATATGGGGCATGAAACAGATTTTTTTTTTGCAACTTTGACTCTAAACAACGTAATCATTAAAAGAAAAAACACATATGTAACCATTTGTGCAGACACATGGGTAAAATGTGTGTGTGTTTCTGACAAAGTATGTATTTGTAAAATAGGTCAGTGTAAGTATTATGGCAATAAGGTGACATATTACATCCAACTGGTAGCATATAAAAAAACTAACCATAACAAATGCTTCTTCAGTCTTGACAGGCAGACTTTTGAAGTGTCATGAAGGAGCATAGTCATGTTTAGCTTATTTATGACAATTTTATTAGCTTTATAGTTTGAAGACACACTCATTTGCACTTACATTGGTCCATGGGAGCCATGTTGTTTAAGGTACAGACTGTTCCTTAGACATTTTGGAAGCTCTATACCAATTGAAACGGTCTAGGAGGAATTGGGGCTTGACTGTTTTTCACAAAATCCAAAATGGCAGAGAATCCATCATGGACTTTATGGATTCTAGAGGTAAATTTGTTTTTCATGATGACATGCACCTGTATGCCAAGTTTTAGGTCAAAATATGACATGGGCTGCGGGGCGTGGCCTTTTCAAGTTTGAACTTTTTAAAGTTTGTTTTACCCTTTGAGTCAATTGGTATGGCACTTGTATGGCAGGAAGGGACATATCGGTGTTAATGCTCAGGCGAAATTACATCTGCACTGTAAAAAAAATCAATTTGGCTCAACTTATAATTGTGAGCAACCTGGTTTTGAGTGAGATGAGCAAAGAATCTTAAGTTCTGGCAACTTTGTAATTTAATTTGATGTACTTGAATTTAAGTTCATGCAACTCACTATGAAGAGTCAATTATGAAATATTTGACATTCAGTCAACTGATTATTTAATGAGGTTAACAAGTATTTGTAAGTTGAATACATTAATTTGCTTGTTGCGGCACCGTAACGCAAACACTTGAAGCCACCACACAAAGTAACTGGAACGTTGTATAATTTATTGATTTCCTATAATCGTTGAAAGCTGGGGACAGTGCCCGTTTAGACTGCGGCTCGCAGGGGCTGCGGAAGTATATCAGCTGGTCTAGCCTTGTTGCAAGAACATTTATGTTCAACAACACGCAGCGTCACAGCCGTGTACTGTCACTATTGGATATGCTAGCCACGCCCAAGCACTACAGAATGTGCAGGCTAATCCAGTTCAGTAGCGCCAATTGAAGGGGAAGTCATTAAATGCTGTTGTTAGGTTAAATAGTTGGGCAAACTCAGTGCTGTGCAGAGCCATGGCTGGATGCAGAGATTTACGCTGCACAGCATTTTTAAGCATTTCATTACATAATTTACATCTATTCTTATTAACATTGACAAAGCTTAGCTAACTTATTAACACTTACATGTTAATAAAAATTATAATAATAATAATAATAATAATACCTATAGAGCTCTTGCTGATTCACAATTAGCTTGCAGAAAGTGTAGCCTATAGGCACTTTAAGCAGTTGAAATTTAAAAATTATGTTTTATATAATTTCAAACTTGTTTCCCGCTGAGGTTACAGCTCAAATGATTGTTAGAATGAAGTTGTTCTCAACCCAATAGCCCTTCATTCATATATGAAGACCTTCAACCGAGGTGCTGTAGGGATCAAAACGTAATAATTAACATTGAGTAACTAGTCAAATTCTCTAGAGATACAGTCCCTAATTGATTTCACATATTTTGATATTCTATTCTATATCAGATTATACTCAGACAGACTAAGCTCTTACATCTCAATCATATTACAAATAATATAATAGTTTGTAATAGGGTAATAATAGTAGTTTTTTGGGGCGGGGGTCAAAAGTGACCATAGTTGCAGAAAACATTTAAATTAATGCTTTTCTAAAGTGTGTGCGTGCTTGTAGCCTACATCATGCCACCCCTGCATAAATCAGTGCCCCACTTGGGCTAAAAGGCATGGCCACGGCACTGTCAGAAACACCGACATACGACAAGAATGCTGGTCTTACAAATGTACTCTGTCGGCACTATGAAGGGAGTTTAACCTATAATTAAACCACTATACGCAACCTTTTGGTCTTAACGTACTATCAATACATTTCTACAGTTTGCACATTGTAATGTCTATGGGAAAATTTGAAACAATTCCTGTTCAGTTCAGTCCTATTAAAGTCTCAATATTCAATATAAAAGTTGTCTGCCGCCAGGCGTGATCTCCCGCGAAACTGACAATTTGCTTTACGGCACAAGAAAGTGTGTCACTGGATGCATGCTTAGTGTAGTCGTTGATCATGCTAGCACTATGGAGTGACCACGAAAATTCTGCATGTCTTCTTTGCGATGGTTAGGTAAAATAATTTCAGCAAGCAAACTGTAAAGGCAGTCCAAACCACCTCTTATAAGAAACTACCTACAACTGCTTTAAGATATACTCCCTGAAGCACCTAGGCTGTATGAATGCAATGCTAACAATCATTTCAGCTGTAACCCCAGCAGAAAGCACATTTCAGATTATATTATACACTCTAAAAAATTATATGATGGAGATACTCAAAAATGTTTTGTTCATTTGTTCAGTATTAACATAACCCGCTACAGGACAGGACAGGACAGGACAGGACAAGCATTACATTTAGTATTACCACAGTATGCAACAGTCTCAACACTATATCACAGCCAAACATGGTGCATGGTCCATGGTGCTAAAACAACATTAGTAAACCTTTCCAAAGTATTCTTTCTATAAACCCAGACCTCACACATGAATAATTCTTGCAATAATTTTCCTAGTAGGCCATAGTTGCATTAAATAAGTAGATTATAACTAATATCCACAATGCCTTGCTGCAATAGCTCATGGTGTCTTTAATATTGAAGTGTAAAATTTGATAAATTATCTTCTTCTTTTTTTTAAAAGAATGACGTGGGCCATGCCTATTTTGGAGAGGGGAGGGGCCGGGAGGTGTTTTGCTGCTGTGGGTACTGAGGAACATTGATTGATTAAATATCTAAGCTATTAGCCACATTAGTATCACAATGTGTATCACACCATTACTGCTATAATGCTTGTTACACGATCTGAATGTTGATTGCAATACAAATAAATAAATAAACCATAAGTGTACAAAACAACCAACGTGTAGGCTAGCGGAAGATTTAATTTCATCAAGAGAGAATTTAGAAGGGCCAGTCTGATGTCTCATCATCTTTGCAAATGAAGAGATCAAATTAGGCGGCATGCGTGACCAAAGCAGCTCGAACATCAGTGCAGGCACACTGAGCTGTAGCTAAAGTTAACTTTGAACATCTCCCAAATGTTAATCCATATCCAAACCAATTCCCTTCCAAACACATATCTGACTAATACAGTCATCTTAATGTGCCAATAAATGTGTTGTATTATTTTACATACCGGATTTATTAACCCTCAAATCCGCGTTGGTAACGTTATAGGCCTAGGTAGCTGGAGTGAACTAATGGCTTGGCAAATGTCTTAAAACGAGGAGGTCAGTTCCCATATTGCGAAATATTGCTAAATTAATCATTTTTGATAGAATATTTTCTCAGCATTTGTCTCTTGTAAATCCTCCCGTTTTATTTTGTAAAACACAATGCTATGACTTTATTATTAAGCATAGAGTTATGAGTTTGTTAAAAAAAAATTATGAATACTCGCATGCAGGATTAATTTTTAGAGTGTAAGACGACTTTTTATTTAAATTTTATTAGGCGAATTGTTAACCGATAAAGTAAAGTTGTTGTTTTTTTACACTTTTTTTTTTACACTGTGAATTGGTAAGAGCTTTATATAGCCTACATTAACGCTCATATATGTTCTGAAACCATTAATCTTGAATGAAGACTGACAGACAAAAACATAGTATTTGTGTCAACTTCAGCAGGTTTACTACGCCATGCGCAGGGCAATTTAGCGTTAACCACGAACAGAAACTGCTCGGAGCAGTTTATAGATGCAGCGTAAATTGCCTTGACAACATACCGCGGGTAAAACTTAAAAATGTTTAAACCCCGACGTCACAAACTTACTCGGTATGCCAGTTACCTTGCTTCAGAGGTTTATTTCCACCCTATAATTGACAGATTCCTATCAGATCAGATGAGCCACTATAGATAACATTCATTTATCCATTTAGCCTATTTATTTACATGTATTTATCCATTTATTTGCATTTGTTTATCTCACGCTCAAATATAGCCTATTTGTAATTTGATTGGCAAGGTCATCTGTCAGTCACTCACCAGCTGGTTCTGATAAGCCGTGACGGCTGTGAAAACGGTCTCGGTGAAGACAAACGTGCGAAATTCCTCAGACTTAAAATTTAGCAGTGAGGCAGTGTGATCCTTCTTCTTGATAATGTGGACCCTCGGCTGGTACTTATGCATGGAGTTAAGGATGATCTGGATGTGGCGAGAGAGAGAATTCAGACATGGAAGGGGATTAAGGGTTCCAATAGACAATACAAAATATTCCAATATATGCCGCAGTTGCAGTTTGAAGTTTTAATGATGGATTAGCAAAAAAAATAGGCTACCAGTAAATTGCTTGCTGTGACACCATGTAGACCAGAATAATAAATGTTTCAACTAGCAAATCCGATACAATAAAACAACAAGTGGACTAATTTTGTCTGAAGGTTTGATAGACGTTAAGATTAATTGACTGCGTTCTGATATAGGGACCGGCAACCGGCCTTAAAATATTTATTGAGGCTATGACTAGATTTTGCAAGTACTTGCGTGTAGTCTTTGGGAAATAATCCTCACTAAAATAACAAATGTCCTAAAAATATGTCAAATTAAATAGCGTTGTTTTAAGAAGTACAGCAATTTGATCGAAAATACAACAACAATTATGTTAATTATGTTTTTTCGTTTCTTAGGCCTACACTTTGTTTTTTAAAGGGGCTTTTAATATCACACGGGTCAAGCAATTCAAATTAATTGACACCTTTCGATCTCTGAAATATTATTATTACATTTATTTATATGGGGGCAACCAACTTAAACTTTGTCTATTTTCCAGCAGGGCCCTGCTTAAAGGCAGGACATTTATAAATTAAAACAACAAAACAAACTTAAGTAAAATAAAATAAACATTTTATTTGGCTACATGTCTGTAACAATGTTTACAATTTATTGCAATATTTAAAATTCAACAAGAAGAACATTCTTCAACTTGATCTTAAGTAATTTTGAATTAAGTGGTTAAATAGGGTCCAACAAGGGCTTTTTAATTTATTTTTATTTTGTATGCCAATAATTAGCAAGCAATTCTTGCACATTTAAATCGTCATGAAGTTAAATAGGTATAACTTGTTATCAACAACATAAAGCACGAATCGGTTTGTGCCCACGGATTAAAAAAAGGTATCCAGCACTCGAGAAATTCGCAATTTGGCCTTCATTATATGTTATTCATCTGTTTCTTTTGTTGCCTATTAAAGCTTAAATAATAATGATATATTGCAGCCAATTATATTGAATATATAAGCCTTGGTTTATTAAATAATTTTAAACTTGACGTTTGACAAGCAACAAAGTTCTAAAATTCACATACATGTCCATGCTGATCCAGTTCATTGTTGGTGAGTTTGACTTTCTCAAAGGACACCATTTGTTTCAACAATTGTTCCCCAGCGAAGGGGGAGTCAGGGTGGACATATAACCTGTTGAAAGAAATTTTTTTTACAGGGATTTAAATCCCAGAATAACCAAACCAATTGAAAAGCCTATTAGGCCTATTTAAGACAAATACGTGTCTGTCTAAGTATTATTCAGTAACCGTGTCAACAATAGACATATCAATTAGGCTACAGAATTAGTTAATAAACTAGTCTGAAATGCGTCACATGCATGTTATTTTCAATACTCACCTCGCTGGAAGAGGAGGATCCGCTTTCCCCGCCACCAGCCACGAAGACCTGTGGTAGGCATATCGGTAGCGTTTGTTGTCAACGGGAACAATGTCCATCAGTACAATGTATTTGGCATCCGGATCCGCCCCAGAAAAAGAGAGGCGGATTGTAGGGAACATTCTTCTGTTAGCGGGGAAGATGGACAGTAATGCAAAGATCAATGCCAACCAGTCATTTACTGAAACAAATGTGTCAAAAGTCTATATCTTATTGCAAAAAATATATATATACAAAAATCGTTAATGTTGTATGATTGTCTATCCAAAATAATTTGACAATTTTTTTCAACAAAGAAAATCACCATAAATAATTGTCCTGTTATGGGTAAAATTGTTTTATAACAGACAGATAACCTGATAGGTGTTTATGTCCAACCCATTGAAAAATAGCTTTTGCATTTCAATTACATCTTTCAAAAGTTTGGGTTTTCAAAGCCAAAAGGGCAGACTGACCTGCAAACCTACAACTTTACACTAAACGAATGGTTTATCTTAGTAACCTAATTGAAGTGTGAAGACATTAATATTCTGTTAAATTTTTTACCACGACTAAACTAGCTCTGTGGTGCACAAGCTCCTCAGAGGTGCATGCAGGCCCCTGCTTTGACAGTCCTGGTTCAGGGAAATCAGAGCAGTTGATACATATTATTTTTATAGTGATTCTTTAACATTTTAAATAGATATGATATGCATGCATTTTATATATTTATTCTAGATTAATTAGAATATTAGAATGTGGTGTTTGGGGCATGCTTGGCTGTTATAATTTAGTAATTTAGAATAGGCCTGCTTAATTTGGCAATTTCATTTTGGTAAACTACCTTATTTGGGGGAAATAAATATTTCTCTACATACATTCGTTTCATACATTTTATGCACCATGTTATTATTTTAATAATGTTGTGTCTTAGTAATTACCAGGGTAAAAGATGAGCCTACAAAAAGCACACCAGCTTTCACGCTTTCTTTAAAATTATTGTACTCGACGGTAAATAATTTAGGAGATTTAAGCTGATAACATAGTTACCTTCCAGACTTAGTAATAATCATTTCGGTGCCCAGATCATGGAATTTATCCCAGAGTTCCTTGGTCTCTAAAGTGCAGGAGATCTTGGCCATCTCCTCGCTAGGCACGCCAGGGGTGGTTGGAATGAGCGGCTCTGTGCATATCGTTGGTACAGTCCCACTGAAGTCTCCATGTACCTCAAGGGAGGACAGTTCCCCCAAACTCTGATTACAGGACGACTTCTCCACAAATTGTTCTTTCGGGGTGACAAAAAATTTAAATGTAAATTTCGTTTACCTGCAAAATGCATTGTGATTAATAGTTTAGGCCAAACATGTCCACAATTGCAGAAGGCCATTTCATTTAATAGAATAACTTCATTATCATGAAGCATTTCTCAGTCTGGTCTATAATTCTAAACCAAATAAACCTAATAGTTTGAAAACTTAACGCAACTATTGTTGTTAAATGCGCGTGTGCTGTCTGCTCAATTCAAAAGCATTCAGTTAGGCATTAGGCAGGCGTTTGTTGGATTTTGTTGACATCACGTCATAACCTTATATTACAGCGTTCACAATCTTTATTTTAAGGAAATAAAAACCGATATACCACGATTGAGTGGTATTTACCGACTGACTCACTCACTAGCTCGTGGTATATTTTTTCAAAAAACTACAAGGATGCGAAACTATACAGGCGAAACCTTGCAGCCAACGTTGACAAATCGAAGTTGGAGTTACAACTAACATTATAATTGCAATTTCTACATGGGCACTACATATACAATGAAACAATAAGAGTAAAATAAAACCCCAATCTTGTTTTCTTACCTAGAGGCCTGATATTATTTTCTTCTATTTCCTTGTCCTTCGTTTTTCCACTTGACATGAGCGCGGCAATTGAGAATGCATTTGCACGGGATGAGAGTTGCGGCTTCGGGGAGGAGGTGTACTCCATCACGGTGGTAACTGAATTGCTTTCCCTAAAATCCCCAATTTTCTCTCCCTTTTACCTGTATTCGAGTAGAAAAGTGCTTTCTCGAATTTTATCAACTAGTAAAATACGAGTTTATCTAATAGGCTACTTTAAAAGAAAAACGTTGCGTAACCCTTATATTTACTTAAATTCATCATAAAATAAAGGACTACGCTCGCGCAGCACGTCTAGTTCTGAGGTCAAATCATTGAGGGGACTGCTGAATCCTTGCACTCCACTTAACTTAGTCCCCCCTCCCCCACCAATCGCTGCGTACAACCAATAGCAGCCCTTTGCTTGTATGTGTTTCGAAATCTCACGTCCAATATCTGCAGTCCACCAAAACAACTTATCCACTGAAAATAAATTGTCCGATCAGTATAGGCCTAACTATTTGACGGACATATAGCTCAGTAGCTACGCCTCAGAAAATAAACGGCATTGTAGCTATAATAGCGTCATACACTCAACAAACATAGTCTATAGCATTGGAATAAAAAATAAAGAAAATTTCAGGATTGTAATAATTAAAAGTTTGCATGTTTTGATTGAATGAGGGACACTGCATCTAAACTCTCTGTATAGTGTTATTGATGTACTTAAATTTTCAAGTTAAATTAAATATTAAATAAAACAGCAGGTATAGTAGCTTTTTTCCCTTTTACATCTTCTGTAACTATTTCCCCATAATCCTTTTTTATACATGCTAGTAAGAAACTACAGAATTTGAAAGTAAAAAAAAAATCGTACCTGCATAAACTTCTCACAACATACCCCAATAATATAGAAGTTATTGTTTTTTGCAACTTCCGTAGATTATGAAGGCCACCTGGCTTAAGATAGAGACTTCAATTATTGCCCCTTTAAAGACCTTGTTTCATAGATGCCTTTTAGACCATACATAAGGTTTCAGTTAAAGTTTAGGCACATAAATTAGCGCTGCTGATGTAACTTAGCGCTGCTGACGTCATACTGCATGTGTTACACACAGTAATCACTTGACACACCTGTTTAAAATCAAATGTCATGTCAATAAGGGAGGGAGAAGGTATTTAAATTACCCAATGTCAAAGTTAGGTTACATTAACTGGATGGAACCATATTGAGTTTGTTGGTATTTGAGTTTTTTTCCCCCATCGCTTCGGCACTAATTTCAGAAACTTGTGCTAAGTTTTCAAAACCTTAAAAACATCACTCCAAACCATCACCACTTGTAACACAGGCTGTTGTGGTTTTCAAAATCCTGCATTTTGCATTCAGATCTTGGAAGAAATCTTGCAAATTCAGCATAATTTGTTCAAATTGCTAACTCATGATGACATATCATAGGAATAATAGTTTAGATCATCCACAAAACATACCGATAGTTTCACTGTTTTAGTTGTTTGTACAATCCTAATATTGAAACATAAAATACTTGATACATGTTTCAACATGATTCTAAATGCTTTTATCTAAAAGGAGTAGTAGAGAGAAACAGTGAAATCATTTAAGTTTTTTCCGATCTGAGTTTACACTAATCAGTCATAACATTAAAACCACTGACAGGTGAAGTGAATAACATTGATCATCTCGCTACAATGGCACCTGTCAAGGGGTGGAATATATTAGGCAGTAAGTGAACAGTCAGTTCTTGAAGTTTATGTGTTGGAAGCAGGAAAAATGGGCAAGTGTAAGGATCTGAGCGACTTTGACAAGGGCCAAATTGTGATAGCTAGACGACTGGGTCAGAGCATCTCCAAAACTATAGGTCTTATGGGGTTCACGGTATGCAGTGGTTACACTCTCAAAAATGGCTGGGTTGAAAACAACCCACTCTGGGTAGTTTTTAATTTTTTATTTACAATCGCTAATATACTTTGTCCAATCTGTGTTCACATTTTCAAAACTCTAAACACAATAAGCACAACATCCAAATGTGTTGATTATACCATGAACACAATCCATGCTGTTTTCACACAATATGCAATAAAACGTTTCTAAAATGTTTAAATATTCTTTACATACAAGTTTATACCAATACCAAAATTATGGATCTTTGTTTTCTTAATTACAAATGCTTTCACACAGTGTGCCAGAAATTAAAGCATAATGTTCACAACCATAAATACAGTATACATCCCGTGCTTCTGCAACAACTGCAGCTCAGAAGCTATATTGAAACATCTGTTAAGCATTTTGTAATTAACATATAATTGAAACATTGGAAAATAGCTGATTTACTGAGAGTTGTGTAAGGTAAACCAACCACGTCTGAGTCCTAATGTCAATCAAATACATAGCCAGGTAACTTAAGTTATTTCAATGACATGGACATACACAGTAAAAGGGGGACTTTTGGATAATTTTGTTCAAAGTGGATACAGAACAACACAAAGAGGAATAGTAGGATGAGGGAGAGGACCAGGGAGAGGAGTAGCTGGACCAGGCAGAGGAGGAGTTGGAAAAGGACAATGGAGAAGGAGAGGTAGGGGAGAGGATGGTGTCAATGGATAGTAAGCTGTTGTCCCTGATGGAATTCTGTAAGAGCCACAATAATAGACCATGTAATACAGTAAACCATGGTATATCACTGAGAGAGGCTATTGAAAAAGTCCAGCCTACTGTAAAATCAGACAGTCAACCGTGGTTTCCATTATCCAGTTTTCAACAAACTACGTTGCGGATAAGTAAGGCATTTCACACTTCTTCTATCATTACTGTTGCTTTGTCGCAGATGGCAGCAGGCTAAGCAGAGTAGTCCAGACGTACTTCAACAGCAATGTTTTCCAGCACCCCGAGGGAATCCCAAGGGATTCCCAGGCCAGACATGACATATAATCTCTCCAGCATGTTCTGAGTCTACCCTGGGGTCTCCTACCTGTAGGGCGTGCCCGGAAAACCTCCTAAGGAAGGCGCCCAGGAGGCATCCTAATCAGATGCCCGAAAGGCCTCATTCGGCTCCTTTTAAAGATGTTGAGAAGGTTATCCATGCCTTCATATCCACACGTCTAGACTACTGTAATTAATTTTATACCAGCATTAGTCAGTCTTCCCTGGCCCGTCTGCAACTGGTCCAGAACGCTGCTGCCCGAATCTTAACAGGTACCCGGAAGGGAGAACATATTAGCCCGATTCTGGCCACTCTCCACTGGCTTCTAGTGCGATTCAGAATTGATTTCAAGGTTCTCCTCTTCATTTTCAAAGCACTTCATGGGCAGGCCCCTGCTTACATGTCAGACCTCATAACCCCCTATTCTACCTCCAGGTCCCTCAGGTCATCTAACCTGGGACTCCTGGCTATCCCACGGTCTAGGCTGAAGAACAGAGGCGACCGAGCATTTTCTGTTGCTGCCCCTAGACTATGGAATAGCATTCCACTCTCTGTCAGAGCTTCCCCCTCCATTGCTTCGTTTAAGTCCAGGCTCAAAACACACTTTTATTCCTTGGCTTTCGGTATGTCATGATATGGTGCCGGTATTTTTGCACTATTGTTATGTTAATGGCTCGCTCGTTGTATTTAATTATTATATGTGTTTATATCTGTACAGCACTTTGGTCAACGTGTGTTGTTTTTAAATGTGCTATATAAATAACTTTTATTTGATTTGATTTAATCTTGACTATACTATAGTATATTGGGAAGACCAGACCACCCCATACAAAAGGGTGATTCTCATTGACTACATATCTTTGGATTTTCCCCAAATCCACGTAACATGTTTCCAAACATCATTAGCTTAACTTTGAGACCCCACAAAATTCAGTTGCCCTGAACTTTGACCTCTCTATGCCTTTTACAATGACATATCATTTTTGACTTGCAGAACGCTGAGAAAATCCCATAGGTTCCAATGGTATTTTAGAAAACGCTCCTGTAATTTTTTACCCTCAAATATTGAAAACTGTTTATCTTCAGATTTTGTTGAAACTTTTATATGTATACCAGAGGCTTTGAATCATATTTTAAAATGACTGAAATTGAGATGGCCTTATATTGAGGCATGTAGGTGAGGCAAACAAAACTCTAAAGATAGTTTACATCAACTTCCTGTTTACCTATCAGTATACAAATGTAATCAGCTGAAGGCACACATGTTCACTACAAGAATTAATGTATGGTTTGTTTCACACAATATTAGTTAATCGCCTAGTTATATTAAAATGAACAGAACGATAGCTGTCGGTGTCGTGATTTAGAACGCAAACTTCACTGTAGCCCTCAAAAGGCTGAACAAACATTATTTTCAATTTATTTCCTATGGGTTCATGCTAGTGTGACGCACACAAAATGTATGGTCACATTTTATTTAAGTTTGTTTGTATTTAAATGATATAATGTTTTGAGACGATATGATGTTTTGTGATATAATATTCCAAGAAGAGCCATAATGGACCAATAGTGCCACTAGCAAGAATACCAGGCTTCTGGATAATACACTTGGTGCATATCAGTGTTGCCCACAGGAGGCAGTGTGACGCGTTGTTTCTCTCATGGACTCTCTTCGCGAGCGAACTCTTTGTAGCTAGCCTAGCTTCCTCATTCTTCCGAGCGGAGCTGCATTGAACAGAAGCACTTGTCGCCTGTCTCATTCTTTCTCCTGTTTTGTACAGGTGTGTGAAGTTGTAAAACTGTCATATTTACATACACGTTGTCTAACACTTAAATTAAATGTTAGATTGATTGTTTGAGGGACATTATTACAATTGGGTTTAATACAATACAACAATGTGGTTTTCATTTGTGCCGCGTGCGACCCAAGATGGTGCCGGGTGTAAAGATTTTGTTGAAATCAAAGTAAGGTCCAGGCATGTGCTAGTTTGGGCTCCAGCACATTTCATGTTGGTTTAAATACAGTGAGTATAAAGCTTGTTTTTCCGTAAATATGTTATTGGTGTTAAACTTAGATCACGCACTCTTACCAGACCAACAGTCATTATTAGCAATGTGATAAGTGTTATTTTTGCACTTAGAGTGAGTTCATTAAGGGAACATGTGAGAACTTAGAAATCCTGCATTTCATATAAATGTTTTCTTTTAGCAGGTTGTGAACTAAATTGAAACACTAGCTCAGTTAATGTGCTGATATGGGTATTCATTAATGCAGTAGTACACTGATTGAAATTAGGATTACCTTAATGGTAAATTGAGAAATGGAAAATTGGTGTTTTACTTGAAAGCAGAAAAGAATGTAACCTGTAAAGCATGTAACCAGTATATGTATTTCATTGTATTTTTGATATTAGGGATATTTGTATTGAAAATCTAGCTTTGGAATAAAGAAAGGGAAAAAGTATATATTTTGCATAGTAGCAAATAAAAGATTCTTCCGAGCGGAGCTGCATTGAACAGAAGCACTTGTCGCCTGTCTCATTCTTTCTCCTGTTTTGTACAGGAATCTTACCTGTTTATGGGTTCTCATCCTCAGACCTGTAACAGATTTGTGGAGGCTCGTCCGGGATTGGCGACACCCGCGTTTGGAGAACGTCGTTGATCCAGTGATCCCTGAACTTGCGGACCAGGGCGTGACGCGTCATCAGAGGGCTGTATCGATTATGTGTGTTCATATATGGACAGTACGGGTTTGCTGGAGTTAGAGGATGAGGGCATGTCACAGCTACTTTTTCTAAAGGATATGGTCTCCGAGATGATTCGCAATCGTAGCCAGGGTGAATTTCCTACAGAGGGTGGGGAGGAGGTTACTGTGCCTGATGCTAATGTTTTCTCACCTTTATCACCTGCTATTGTTCACATTAACACACATGATACAACAGCACACACTGAAACTACAACACCAGATTCGGCTGCTCAAACTAATGCTCTTGAATTACAGTTAAGTAAGCTGATCTCTAGTTATGATGAGTGGTGCCGAAAGCTTAAACAAGGTAGTGTCTCACTCACTCCTCCCATGACCAACACTCAACCCACTGACAGACTATAACCAGTCCTACACCCTACATGTCATGCAGTCACCTCGTTCAAACGCTGACCAACATTCCACCCACACCACTGAAAGCATGATCACTCTGAAAGACCTTCCCCTCCTGCAGAGGAAAGAATTCAAACTCCATGGTGGACAAATCGGGGAAAACGCCTCTGAAATAAGTTACAGCAACATTAGCAAACAGATTGAGCAAGGATTGAAAGAAAAATACACTGAGGGCGAAATCACCAGAGCAGTGTTTCGTATCATAAAACCCGGCCACTTCAAGGATATGCTCGCCAGCAAGGATAAAATTACAATAGTAGAGCTAAAGAGTTTCCTACAATCACAATTAGGAGAGAAAATTAGCACTGAACTATTTCAGGAACTGATTAATGCCGAACAGCATGAGCACGAAACGCCGCAGCAGTTTCTCTACAGAATTATGGGGCTCAAACAAAAAGTTATATTCACGTCCAGGCAAACGGACTCAGATATTAAGTATGAGGCACGAACGGCACAATGTATTCCTTCGCACTGTCTATCAGGGTTTGAGTGAGGAGCATGAGGATATCATGCGGGAGTTGAGACCTCTCCTCTCAGACCCTACAGTCACTGATGAGGTACTACTAAGACAAGTTACCAAAACAACAAGCGAGGAGAGCGAGAGAAAACGACGCCTGGGGTGCAGCACTCGCCCCAAAATAGCTCATGCTCAGAGTAGAAGTTAACACTAGTGAGGTGAACAAAGAAAAGTGTAATGCTGACACCAAGGCTAAAGATGAGCTCATTCATCAGCTGAGCGCTCAAGTACAGGCCCTAACTCAGGTAGTAAACTCCCTACAGTCAAATGTTACAACAGCAGCGAAGCCATCAACATCTGAGCCTTGACCCCATTGTACCTGTCAATGTCCCAACAAACAGAGCAGACAGTTAAGAAAGGAGAGACCATATGGCTGCCCTAACTGCATTTCCAGTAGTCAGACTAACTGCAATCACTGTTTTGCTTGTGGGGAGAAAGGGCATCGTGCTGTGGGATGGTTGAAAAGACCTAGGCCGTCGGGAAACGCTCCCCGGTCATGGCAGGGGGACAACCTGTGACAGAGTGTAGCATTCAGTCCCACCTAGATACTAACAAACCAGTACCAGTACAGGTTAACCACAATCTCGTTGTCCCTCCTCATTCACTAAATGATGTCAAGTCAACCACACAGCGAGCGGCTAAACTAATTGGAGAAAAATGTTAATTGAAATGTAATTTGAATGGGTATGGGGTGACTGCTCTTCTAGATTCGGGTGCCCAAGTTAGCATTATGGAACATTTGTTTATGGAAACAAAAACATCTATTGAAATACCAGTGTGCAACAATACCCAACATGCCATTACGTTGGATGGCTTGACAGTGTTAGGCAGTCTCCAACCAATTGATAAAATAGTGGAAACAGACAGCATTGAAGTCAACAATGTCGACTCACCTGTTGAGAGAGGTGACAAAGACCAAACTGACCAACGGTCCCAGCTGTGGCACCCTACTGTCGATGTAAGCCATTTAAGCATTGAACATCAGGTAGTAGTGAAAAAAATGCTCTATGAGGAGTCACGGGCATTCGCTCAGGATGATGACGACATAGGCTGTGTCCCAAGTCTCCAAATGAGCATAACCCTGAAGGATGACATTCCCGTACAGCGATCCTATGCAGCGGTCCCCAAGCCACTCTACCAAGAAGTGAAGGCATACATACAAGATCTATTGGCAAAGAAGTGGATCATCAAATCAAAGTTCCCATACTCGGCTCCAGTGGTTTGTGTCCGAAAGAAGGACGGGAGCTTGAGGCTATGCATTAATTATCGGCTCCAGAACCAAAAGTCAGTCCCAGACAGACATCCTCTGTCACGTATTCAAGACATTATTGATACGCTTGGGGGATACAGCTGGTTCTCAATTTTGGATCAGGGAAAAGCCTACCATCAAGTCTTCATTGCGGAGGGGTCACGACACATGACGGCGTTCATCACTACATGGGGCTTATATGAGTGGGTGCGTATCCCATTTGGACTTTCGAATGCCCCAGCTGCATTTCAGAGGAGCATGGAGGAAATGCTCAGCTCCTTGCGGGATGAACACTGCATCCCATACTTAGACGACGTCCTCTGCTATGCTAAGACATTTGAAGATCGTGTCGAGGTACTGAAACGTGCCCTGAGGGCCCTCCAAACACCATGGTGTAAAGCTCAGGCCAACTAAGTGTGAGCTCTTCAAGAAAGAGGTCCGCTATGTAGGGAGGCTGGTCTCCGCCGATGGAGTTAGGATTGACCCCAAGAACATGGAAGCCATCCAGGCTTTGAGAGGGAAAACCCCCAGCACTGTTGGAGAAGTCCGTAGGCTACTAGGATTTCTCGGCTATTATCGAACGTACACAAGATTTCTCCAGAATTGCCAAGCCGATGTATGAGCTCTTGCAAGCGAAAAACACTGCCACCGTGGTGCCTCAGTCCAGGCAAAGGAAGGATAAAGGGGCGAAAGGGGCACAGCTGTCATCCAGGACCCCAATACAATGGACTGAAGAGCGTCAAAGAGCCCTAGATCAGCTCATACATGACCTGTCCAACCCGCCAGTGCTTGGTTACCCTGACTTTGAGCTCCCTTTTGTGCTGCACACCGACGCATCAGAACGAGGGCTTGGTGCGGTGCTATACCAACGCCAGGGAGGGAAGCTCAGAGTGATCGCCTATGGGTCTAGCCTGCTGAACGAAATTACAACCTGCACTCAGGCAAATTGGAATTTCTTGCATTGAAGTGGGCCATAAGTGAGAAATTTCGGGATTACCTCTTCTATGCGCCCCACTTCATTGTGTATACAGATAACAATCCGTTAACATATGTGATGAGCACTGCCAAGCTCAATGTGGCCGGCCACCGATGGGTTGGCGAGCTTGCCGATTTTCTGTTTGAAGTGAAGTACCGGCCAGGAAAAGTAAATGTGGACGCTGACACACTATCCAGGTTGCCATTAGATATTGACAGCTATGTGGACTCATGCACAAACGAGCTGCCCAGAGACACTATTCTGGCCACATGGTAATGGTATGATATGAGGAGAGCAGTTAGTGGTCTTTCAAGGAAACTTCTGCACGAGTGGGGGAAACTTCACCTCAAAGGGTCTGCTGTACAGGGAAACCAGCCAGAGAAGTCAACTTGTCTTGCCTGACCAATATCGACTGGTCCTGAAACACCTCCATGATGACATGGGTTGTATGGGGACTGAAAGGGTCTTGGGACTAGTTAGGGACCGATTTTATTGGCCATACATGAAACAGGATGTTGAGGTTTATGTGACAAGGAAGTGTCCCTGCATAAAACAGAAAAAACCTGTCGTGCACATCAGAGCGCCCATAGGGAGCATTACCACCAGCTCACCCCTAGAGCTTGTGTCGATTGACTACCTGCACCTGAAAGCTAGCAAGGGAGGCTTTGAGTACATTCTAGTTGTTGTAGACCATTTTACCAGGTTTGCACAAGCTTATGCCACCAGAAACAAGTCCGGTAAGACAGCTGCAGAGAAACTCTTTGATGATTTAATTCCACGGTTCGGCTACCCATGGAAACTACATCATGACCAAGGGAGAGAATTTGAGAACGAACTCTTCAAAACACTACAACGGCTGAGTAGAGTGGGTCACTCAAGGACCACCCCCTACCATCCCCTGGGAAATCCTGGAGAGAGATTTAACCACACCTTGCTTCAAATGCTCAGAACCCTGGAGAAGAAAGAGAAGGAAAGATGGAGAGAACACCTTCCACAAGTCATCCACGCCTATAACTGTACCAGGCATGAGGCATCTGGGTTTTCACCCTTCTATTTAACGTACGGTCGTGACCCACGGCTGCCCATAGATATGATATTTGGCTTGGCTATGGAGGAAGAGACCAGGTCTCCAAGAGGCTATACAGAGAAGTGGGCCTCTAGGATATAGGAAGCTTACTGACTCGCCTCCCAGAACAGCCAACAGTCAAGTTCTCGGGGAACGGGATACTATGACCGCCAGATGAAGGGTGTTGTCCTTGAACCAGAAGACCGGGTGCTGGTGCGTAACCTGAGTGAGAGAGGGGGCCCAGGTAAGCTAAGGTCCTATTGGGAAGACACCGTTCATGTTGTGAAAGAGAGGATAGCTGAGGGGCTGGTTTATAAAGTGGCCCCGGAAACAGGTGGAAATAGGATATGGACACTGCACCACAACCTGCTTCATTTGGTCAATGACTTACCAGTAGATCTACTCCAGCAGTCACAGAAATCACCAACTGGAAGAAAGAGAGACTCACCAGGACACCTACCGGCTCCATCAACAGAACCGCAAATCCAACAGAGGGCAAGGAACGGTCAGCCAAATGTGAAGGAACTGAGTGAATGGAGCCCAAGCAGTGACTCTTCCGATGACGATGCGCCACTATACTGGTTGAGAATACCAGCATGGAGAGGACTTGAGAGTACACAAGTACAGCCTGTACGTGAGTTTCGGAGAAACTCTAGGAATGGAACAACAATGGCGAGGCCGGAACAAACCAGACCACTCATACCTGAAAGAGAAACCAGAAGAAGTGTTCAGGTCAGCGAAAGAAGAGGGAGCATGTCGGGTGGGGAGAGCAGAGAAGCTAGACATAGAACACATGAGGAGGTCTGGACAGAAGAGGAACACCTGCCTGTTGATCCAGTATCTGTGGAATGTGAGCAGGAGGTGATGCAGCAAGAGGATAAACCGGTGACCCCCTAACAATCACTGATCGGCCCTATAATGATCAGGCTAGTGGGCCCCAAACTCGGAGATCCTCTCGGGAAAGAAAGCCTGCCAAGATGCTCACATACGAATCATTAGGCCAACCCTGTTACCAACCCCAAACAATGTGTAACACAGTGGGGGCTTATGGACCACAATCAATGCCAATCTGGGAAATGCATACATATCCTATGACTTACCATGCCCCTCTCAAGACGCTACCATCCTTCACACCATATAAAATCCTACCATATGCCCCAACTATGCAACACACTCAACCTCTATTTGGAACTTACCTTTGGGTATTGAAAGTCTTTGTGAAACTTAAGAGGTTTGAGGTTCAGTAGGTTGGAAAATGTCTGGAGCCATTTTATTTTTTTTATCAGGGAGCGTGTGACGCACACAAAATGTATGGTCACCTTTTATTTAAGTTTGTTTGTATTTAAATGATATAATGTTTTGATATATGATGTTGTTTTGTGATATAATATTCCAAGAAGAGCCATAATGGACCAATAGTGTCACTAGCAAGAATACCAGGCTTCTGGATAATACACTTGGTGCATATCAGTGTTGCCCACAGGAGGCAGTATGACGTGTTGTTCCTCTCATGGACTCTCTTCGCGAGCGAACTCTCCGTAGCTAGCCTAGCTTCCTCATTCTTCCGAGCGGAGCTGCATTGAACAGAAGCACTTGTCGCCTGTCTCATTCTTTCTCCTGTTTTGTACAGGTGTGTGAAGTTGTCATATTTACATACACATGTTGTCTAACACTTAAATTAAACGTTAGATTGTTTGTTGAGGGACATTATTACAATTGGGTTTAATACAATACAACAATGTGGTTTTCATTTGTGCCGCGTGCGACCCAAGATGGTGCCGGCTGTAAAGTTTTTGTTGAAATCAAAGTAAGGTCCAGGCATGTGCTAGTTTGGGCTCCAGCACATTTCACGTTAGTTTAAATACAGTGATTACAAAGCATGTTTTTCCATAAATATGTTATTGGTGTTAAACTTAGATTTGTATACGGGTGGAATGTTATAAGCACCTAGAAAAGCTAAACGTTGCAATTCTCCAGCTCACGCACTCTTACTAGACCAACAGTCATTATTAGCGATGTGAAAATTTTATTTTTGCACCAACAGTCATTATTAGCGATGTGAAAATTTTATTTTTGCACTTAGAGTGAGTTCATTAAGGGAACATGTGAGAACTTAGAAATCCTGCATTTCATATAAATGTTTTCTTTTTGGTGGTTGCAGGCACGTGCACAGGTAGACCTCAAAGGGAGCTTGAGCACCTGCCCTTTTGCCCTCCTATTAGAGGAAGTGCCCTTTTTCGAATGTACCTTTTTTTTTTTTTTTCAAATTACGTGTTTGCGCAAATCCTGCCCTGACGAACAGATAAACTGCGTGAATCAAAATACCAGGTCAAGAGATTGGTGTCCCCCGGCGATGCCCTGTAAAGTTACCCTCTCTCCCTCGTGGTTATTTGCCGCAGCAGCGAGCACTGAAGCCTTGGTGAAAGAACACACGCACGCGAAATTGTACGCATACATAACACACATGAACTCGACAGTAGTGAGTAAGTGAGTGATGAGGTAATTCAAGGCAGGTATGTAGCCAAACAAAGTATAAATAAAATGTAAATGTTCGTTTTATACTGATATGCTTTATGAATTGTTTGACAAGTATTTGGCAAGTAAGGTCAATGCTTTAACTTTTTTGCTGCTTAAAATATGCCGACTAGCTATCGTTAGCGTTCATACCTCTTGCTAGTAATGTGGGAGACAGTGGAATATGGTCGAGCCCTTGTGTCCCATCCAAGTCTGAACTTAAAAGAACTGTCCCATCGCACCACATCAGTTTTAATGTTGTCTTATGGAGAGACTCCCACTAATACTGTAAAGCGCTCTGGGTTATAGAAATGTGCTATAT
>JAVQIZ010210435.1:0-10453 GCA_036023535.2 Galaxias brevipinnis
CACACCTCATTCTACCTTATAGGGTACTGATTAGGTGATCACCAGACCCAAATATTTTTTTTAAACAAAAAGAATGAAACTACTGCTGTGGTCATTGCTATCCTATTGCAATAGTACCACCTGGATGGCAAAATCAGTGCCAGTAGGAACTCAAATGTAATTGTAATAAAAATGAATACATTTTAACTATGCCAAAAAAGTTTTTCAAGTTTTAAATTAAAGTTTTGAGTCTGGAAAAGGAGAGTTAAATTCCGCTGAAGTAGACAGAGACCTGGAGAGGTCTACAAGCCACAATGGCTGGCACCCACTGTGACATTTGTGGAACATCTGTGATATAAAGCATTATTATTATGATCTGGGGGTGCTTCAGCAAGGCTGGAATAGGGCAGATTTGTCTTTGAGAAGGATGCATGAATTAAGCCATGAACAAGGTTGTCCTGGAAAAAAAACAAGGCATGGGTAGAGGACCAGCAGATCAAGACCCTGACATGGCCAGCCCAATCTCCAGACCTCAACCCCATTGAAAACCTCTGGAATGCGATCAAGAGGAAGATGGAGGGTCTAAAGCCAACAAACAAAGCCAAGCTGTTTGAATGTTTGTGCCAGGAGTTTCAAAAAGTCAACAACAATGTAAAAGATTGGTGGAGAGCATGCCAAGATGTATGAAAGCTGGGATGAAAAATCTGTGTTTTCCCACAAACTGACAATTTTGCAATGTTTCCTTCATTTTTTTAGATCAGTATGTAATAAACCAGAAAACGTATCCTGAAAATCCATTTAAACAACAACATTGGTAGTACTAGTCTAATATATGACTGTTTGGTAATGACATGCATATCAGAAAAACACATAGGCCTATCTATGCCTGTGATATGGAAAGGGGGTATGAAGATGTTCCTTAAAACAGCCTTTATGGATTTAATGGAATGTATAATTGTTTACACCTGAATGTATAATATATACTGTTTAATATGAATCAGTACTATTAGCATTTCAGTTCTGTTATGCACATGATAATTCAATGGCCAGTGTAACAAATTTGAGAAATACAAGTGATTATGTCGCCAAGGGACGTGCTATTCTGTGCATTGGATTGTAATAAAAAACAATTTCAAAAGTTTTATTTTCTGCAATTTGCTTTGTTCTTTTTTATTTTATTTTTAATTTCCTGCCTTTTCAACTGGGGCAATTCTGCAAAAGAGACATCATCTCAGTCAGTCAATCCTGTATACTTACATTAAATAATAATAATAATATTGTTTGAAACAACATTTGTAAGCACTACCAATGACATGATAAGCCCTTATATTTCACTTGAGCAAAAGATATGTTCCTTTGGCTCAGTGTTTGTTCCTGTCCTTGAAATGTAAGCGGGGTCTACCTCTAAAATGCTGTTCAATGCGCAATCCACATCAACATCAAAGAGAACCTAGCACACATTTGAAATAGTGTGAATTCAGATTTTTTTGACCATTTTTACCCAGTTAGTTTTGCTCTCCCCTCTGTCCATCAGTTCGTTCTGTAGTTCCTCCCCCACTCCTCCAGGGGCACCAAACTCCTCCACAATGCGTTGGGTCCGCTTGAACTGTTCTTCTGTAAGTAGGTGTTTCATGCACCTCAAATACATTTCAAGTGTAGCTTTCAGTGCAGGCACCGGCAATTTGGGCAAGCCCTGAATCAGTATTGAGACAGGAGAATTTCAGCAAAATTATTTGATTATATTTTAACATATTGTGCCCCTGAAACATCTTTTTTAATTCTACTAAGTCCCATGACAATTGTTCATTTACCTATTCCTTTACTGATCATTTCCCTTTTACAGTTAATATTGAGATCTCATGTTAATGATATATATAAAAAAAACAATAACAATAGAATTTGACTTCTAATTAATTTTGTTCAAAGTATACAATATTGCATAAAAGCCATACCACTGTCACCAGCAAATCATAGGATTAATTTATTTTCTTTTTACAAGGCATACATATCAGAGACTTAGATAATTTTTTGGGGGGGAGGAAAGGGATTTCACATGAGATTTTAAAATAACAAAATATTTTGCAGTGGGGTCAATATTTCAAAGACAGAAAATACTGTATTTATGTCACTGACCCCTGGGTCTTTTCTTGGCTCTCGGTTATTAATTGGCATGGTAGAAGTTTGCAAGCTCATTCAAAGCTCAGTCAGCGAGGAATTCCTTTGAGACACCAGTCTTCTCTCTGAATGTGTTAATACTATTATTATTATTATTATTATTATTAATAATAATAATAATAATAATAATAATAATAATAATAATAATAATAATAATGTTACTTTTGCTGTTCCAATTTCACAGTCATTTTTTGACAAATTAAAAACTAAACACATACTCAAGTCTATAGGTGAGTAACGTTGTAGATTTGTTTGAGAACTGAAAGCAGAGCGTACATTACCGTTTAAGGTTTTCATTACCCTCACAACTTTTATGTACAGTGATAATATGATTTAATATTAATGCAAACAATCTAAAGCCTAGTCAAGTATATTCAGACTTGAAATATTAAAGAGTTTTTTTATTGAAATGTAACATATTTATTTTACTCACCTGAGAAAAAACAGCCTTACTCTGCTGAAGTATCAAGAAGTCCAAAAGGTAGAATATTTCATTATATCCATTCTGATAAAATTGTCATCTAATGTCATCATTTTCCAACAATCACATATCTTGGTCCCAAACATGGGAAGACTTCAAACCCCCGTTAGTTGAGAGATGCTGAAGGTAGCCAGCCCTCTTGGCAGCGAGGCTCCTCCCATTACATGTAATTCGTCGAGAGGCTTATTTGCGTCTTCAGCCAACCACATTAAAAGGCTAAGTGGAGACATTAAGCATGCACATGTTTTGCTGGAATACACAGTATTAGCTCTCTGCTGTGGATCACTTAAGGTTACACTTTTAGCCCAAACCACCTTACTTTGGGCACATTTTGGCCAGACACATTGGTAATATTACTCAATTTACATATGGCATCAATAAATATTAAGACAGTTGTATTTGTAATTGTCGTAAAAAGTTTGAAGTTTAACTTGTTTTTAGGCAATTTATATTCTAAATTGTATTACCCAAAAAAAATTCTTTGTTGATTAGCAAGAACAATAAAAATGTTTCCATGTGATTTACCATATTTTTTTATTAACTACACTGAAACCCAATCATACATGATTATTTCTTAAATTATGCAATTATGGGGTAAACCTTAGGCCAATGATCCCTGAAAATGGACTTTGTTTTGAGTAATAAAATAGATGTAAATAATTTATAATGTTTGAACAGTCTGAAATTATAGGTTATGTTCATTTTGATGTTATAGTGTGCTAAAACATGCATCAAAATATATGATCATGCAATTACAAAGGGAATATTTTTTGTGCTGTGAGCTTATTTAGGAATGATCCTATGTGGAATTCTCCCCGTTCTCAAATCACATTTTATGAACTCAAATGATTGTACTGTACAATAACAACAATAAATAAGGACAGTTTAACATACTCCTGATTTATTTATGTACAATGCTATACACTATATACAGTCATGATTTCTGAATTTAGGCTAAGCATTCCGGTTAAAAAAAACATTGTACATGGAACAAGACAGAGGTTTAGAATACCATTACATTTCATAATATCTTAATGAAAGTGTCTTGTGACATATTGCATATTGATTTTTAGCAGCACCACTCTGGCAAAATAAATATAGATTATTTAATTAATGAAGTAGATTTATCAGCTTCACAAAATATGTACCATTTACACAGAATCCCTGAATATTATATGGAATTCATTTTTGATACATATATACTCATACTCATAATTACAGACTTTATGCTTAATACTTATTTTACGACACTTTTACGCTTAGATGAATAACCCCCCGTGGACTCTTTCCAATTTGAATACATTAAGACATTTTCCGTTGGAGCTCGTCTTGAGAGGCTGAAAAAAAATTATTTGTTTAACACAATCCTAATCATATTATTAGGCAATCCCCACTGATGGTTTTAAAGATTCTGAATGGGCACTTTAATACATTTATAAGCAGTTTATAAACGTTCCTTTCCATTTTTACGCATATTCACCACCAGATGATTCCTCCTCTGAATATGATCTTTGCGCAAACGTGTCAATGCCATTCTCATCAATAGTTGTACACAACCCCTTTCTTTTCTTTTGGCGTTCTTCCATTTTGATTGTGTCATACAGTCCTGTGGGGCCGTCTTCCAGTAATATATTTTGTTCTGAAAATGAAGGCTTCATCTGGCTCACCCTCTTTAGTATGAGGAGAGCCGGTGCATAAAGTACATTAGCGAGGCCCATTCCCAAATTGAGCTGAACAAAGCCCAGGTCATGGACAATCTGTCCGGCCACTACGGGGCCAAGGGCGTAGGCCACACAATAGGAGATGTCTGCAATGGCGTAGACGCTGCCATACACTGACACGTGACGCACGTCTACTAAGAACCCGAGAGTGGGTAGCAGTGCCGTGTCCACTAGCGCAATGCCAAAGCATATGCCACAGAGCGGGAGCATCAGTTGCCCAAAGTTCTTACAAGCCGGCACTGTGCACGAACTAGCCCCAATAAACACCATACCTATTGCCCCATAGAACCACTGAAGATGTGGATACTTGGCAGCCAATTTGACTGTAAGAAATACACCTAAGACGTGCGGAAAGAAGGCAGGTAGCCAAGTCATACCAATCTCCCACTGGCTCGCATTCATGGTCTCTTCCATCCAGTTGGCAATGGTAGGCTCTAGGAAAGCAAGAGGGATGTTACAGGTTGTTAAGGCCCCGGCCACCACAGCAATGTAGGGGTCAATCATTAATTTGTAAATTGGGGTCCCTACAGGCATATTTTCTCTCTCCCGGTTGGAAAAGGGCTTCAGTACCACCAGACACAGAATGGCATCCACAAGACAGATGCAGGCCAGGACAATGAAGGGCACGCGCTTCCCTGCGAACTCATAAAGGACCCCTCCAAACGGGGGCGCCACAAGACTTCCAAATGATATGAAAGCCAGGGCTATGCCCAGGGCTTTGCTCCTCTCCCCTTCTTCAGTGTACTTATCTGCTATCATGGCTATTCCTGAGGTGTCGGCGAATGCCGATCCGAGGCCTTGCATACTGCGCGCCAGGAAAAGAGTCCAGTAGTTTTCGGCAAAGGCAAAAGTAACAGTTGATAGAAACATAACATTTAATCCAATAAAAAGGGGGATGTCGTAACCAATTCGGTCTATGAAGGTGCCACTCAATGGGTTAATCAAAAGCTGCAATATGGCTTTGGATGCAAAAAGCACACCTATTTGTAGGTCAAAGTTCCCTTTGGGCGTTTTAGTCATGGTGCTGTTAGTGGAATTAGTGTGTGTACTGTAAAATACTGCTGCACGGGCATCATCTGCTTCATTCTGTAATTCTACTAGATAATCTGGTATAATTGGCACAATAACCATGTAAAGCATGTTGTCTAGTAAAAGTGCTACACAGACAATCACCAATATCATCCGTCTTTGTCTCTCCGGGTCTTTAAATGCAGTACCCAATTGTTTAGTTCTTTCTCCCATCTCGGATAGTTTCAAAGCGGCTGCCTGTGCCATGCCAGTAGATGCCTCCGGGTTCCCCTCTGTCTCCATTTTTTCGTTTTCTCACTCTCAAACCTATTAGCTCCGGGATCTTCTTTCTTCAAAAATTAAATCCTTTCTCCAAAAAGTTTAATCTATTTAGCAACTACGCAGTCTGCGTACATTTCTTATATCCACTATTCTGTTCTCTCATTCAGAAAATGAAAACTTGCAAACTTTTCCTGTTTTACTGTACCTTGCCCAGGTGCAGTCAGTCATTGCCAGTCCGTACCTACAATTGTGACTTGGACGCGTTTTATCCCTGTCGCTCGTTGCTGATTCACTGTCTCATATCCCGTTATTTAGGTGACGTGCCGGTCCCAAATACACACAATTACACACTATGTATATATATATATATCTATATATATATTTTTAAATCTCGGGTTCGGGATTCCGCTTTACCCCAGACTCTCTCCAACAACGGTTTCAGTCTCAGCTGGTTTAAATTTTACTTTTGAAAGTCAGACTGTAATCCCCAGCTGCCTTCTCGCAGCCGTCCTCAGTCACCTGTAACGACGACATCTATCGTTAGGAACAACTATATTGGGTTTCTTGCCCGTTGAAAGAATACACTACTGCAGTTCGTGTGCTTATAGGTGTCCCCCTCCCTTTCTCTGAAGGCTGTGACGCACATATTTGCTCCCCCCCCCCCCATGTATTTTACGTTAATTAAACGTACAACCCCTTTTGCGACGTCCAATAGGTCCCATAGATGCTTGGTATGAAAACCTTCTCACTTGGCTGAAAGGTCTATAGGCTTAATAAAAACTTAACGAAAATTTTGGCAAACTCTGGTAAGTTAACGCATACCCTGATCTGAATCAGTGTATCTAAAATTGGCTTACTTTTTTCTAATCATAGCCTACCTTCCTTAACAAATACACAACCTGAAAACTGTTATGCCCCAAAAAAGCAATAGCTCCAACACCGCCAAGTTTCAGATTCACGTTGAAATGGACAACTCCTCTCAAGTATGTTATCTAAGCTGGAAGTCCAACCTTTTCTCGCATTGAATGGAATTTCGTCACAAACATTGTTGGGCAAATTCAAGTCCTGTTAACGTATTGATCTGAATTATTTTATCACCTTACCATACTGTATAGACGACTCTATTATATGTTTTTATTCAGTCGAAAGAGTCATATTCAATTTCCTATTTCGAACTATCACAAAATTATCTTGAATGTCTTGATATAGCTTAATCTGATGAAGAAATTCATTTTTGTTGCTTGAATTATTTCCAGTTCACAGAAGCGATACAATTTCTCATAAATGCAACCACCTAAAGGCCAACAGGTTGGGTGTGTATATACAGCATGACACTGCCATCTGTTGGTCTTGCAGAATCTGTGCCGCTCTCATTCAGCTCTATAGAGCTTATAGAAAACGGAGTGGTGGGCAGTGAGTGCATTTAATGCTAACAATTAGGACGTTTTTCCCACATGGTAAAATAATGTAGGACCACTAGGCCTAATATCCACTCACAATGCTTCACGTGTAGGAACTTCCCACGTTTTTGTTGCATTTATATGAACGTTTAATATTTGAAATAAAAAAGATGAATTGTGAAGACATCTAGTGGCGTAAAACTGAAATTATCAAAGATACACCGGATGTATAATTGCCTGTATGTTGTTGGTAAGTGTTCTGTTTGCTCCGTTATATTAATAATGAATAATATTCGGTCTGACTGTGTAAGGTTTTACCACATTACAAGTCAGGAAATTACGAATATTTTAGCCTTAAGATATTAATATCACCATACATTTTATTCTTGAAAAACAAAGGTCCAGTGAACACATCCGGAGTTAATTTAATTAGTGGTTAATATGACCCACAAAAAGCAATGGAAATGGATTGGATATTAGATTTCTTAGAAAATATAGCTCTTCAACCGATTGAATCATTTGCAAGAATGTTGGTGAAATGCTTTTATTATTATTATCATTATTATTATAACTTTTGATGACCACTAGATGTCTTCATACTCATTCAGTTCCCTCTGTCTACTTTTGTACTGTGCTGCACTTTTCTTCTGTTGGTCATACTTAGCAAATCCCATGTTCAATCTACATGCTGAGAAATACCATGAAAATTATGTGGTCACATACAGTATATTACAGTACTACAAAATGTACGTTATTTGAACCAATTTACTATTTTAGGCTCCACAAATGTTAACGGGAAAACTTTTGGAGCTTTGGTATCACATTGATAACTTTGGGATAATCCATACATACAGTTTTGCAAAACCTTTTTGTAAGTGAGTTGTTTGTTAATTAGTTCTCTCGCTCTCTCTTACTCTTACGGCAAGTCGTAAAGATCATAACAAGACGATAATAGGATAGCGAAGAGGGTGTGCTATTTGGTGACGTTGGGCCCATATCTGCACAGAAGCAACAGAAGAACAGAGATACAACCAAAACATTCAGTCATGCATGCACTTTACTGTCTTTTTATGAGAACTGGTGGGTGGCACGTCAGGCTTGGCCCCTTCCTTTACTGCGCATGACTTGTCACTTGCAGTTTGGCAGTTAGCCTGCTACTGCAATCAGAGAAAGTTAACACAATTGAGTAGTCCCACTGTATTTGAACAAAAACTGAAAATCAAACGTTTAGGCCCACATCAGCCGATCAATCTTGTGACAAAGGAAAATAAAAATACTGTTTTTAATGCTCAATTACAGTGGCTCTGAGAGACCAACACACTGCAACTTCAGAAAACACATGCAAATAGACAAAACACAACCAAATTAAGAAAACATCTGCATCAACACAGGGACATTTAGAAAACACGCTGCAAATTCAGACAACGCAACACATTACAGAGACACGCTACAAATACAGAAAACACAACACATTACAGAAACATGCTGCAAGTACAGACAACACAACACTGCAAATACAGACAACACAACACATTACAAAAATGCGCTGCAAAGACAGACAACACAATGGAAAGATTTCCACAGGACACCTAAAAGTGATGAACACGTCTGGACACGCTTGTTGAAGTCAGCTATCCGTCGGATTCTTGGTTTATTTCAACACTGGGATCTCACGATTCAGATATTGCAGATATCCCCTTGACCTAGCGTTGGCCTTTTGCTTGCCTGCCAATTCAAATAACCTGACGAAATACATGCAATTAAATGTGAAATGTGCTATGTTAGCTGGCAACAGTTAACGCTACTTTCAGAACTGTCACCAAGGAATGTTCAAGGACGAAAATCAATTCCAAATGATTAGATTAATGGTTAACACAGGAACAAAGGATCTCCGTTGTGTTGTCTGGATTTGCGGCACATTTCAGTAATGTGTGTTTGCTGTATTAGCACTGCAGCGCGTTTCTGTAATGTGTTGTGTTTTCTGTACTTGCAGCATGTTTCTGCAATATGTTGTGTTTTCTGTAAGCCTACTTGCAGTGTGTTTCTGTGATGTGTTGTGTTGTCTGAATTTGCAGCGCGTTTTCTAAATGCTGTGCATGTGTTGCCAAATTGATGTAGATGTTTTCTTAATTTGCTTGTATTTTGTCTATTTGCATGTGTTTTCTGAAGTTGCAGTTAGCTGGCCTCTCAGGGCCACCGTAAAAAAATATTTTGGTGACTTGAAATGGATAATGGCTGCTAAAACGTATCAAGTGTGTCCTATAATGCATTCAACAGCTGCGCTGTTTTTTTGTTATCATTCAGTGAACGCTAACCATCACAATTTGGATGTTGATGTTATTTCCATGGAGTCTAACGTTAGCTAGTCTTAAATTAAGCCTTAAGGCACCATAAATGATAGATTACTGGTAATACTGCAAAAGAGCATTAGGTTAGGACACCACACACTACCGTGCTTAGCCAGACATAGTGGCATAAGTTCATTATGCCGTGGTTATACTGCTGCATGTGAATTCTATTTGTTTAACGTTTCCAACAATTCTAGCCAAGTTGAGGTTAGCTAGCTGAAGTTTGCGTAGCTAACTATTATACCCTTAAAGGTACCATAAATAATTGCTTTCTACAAATATAACTCCTTTATTTGTTACTATAAGTGCGATTGAAACGACCAAATCCAACAATACAAAGCAATGTTGTAAAAATGAACAGACTGGCTGATAACACGTAGGATGTTTAAACGTCTGGCAGCACATTTCATTAAGATTATTTAAAATGTATTTAAATGTTTAAATAATCAGTACTGAACAAGCATTAACACTGAAGACAGTAGACTACTGCTGATTGAATGTCTGCAGCGCTGTCCACTGGTGAGACGATCGCCAGAAGCCTTAAAACGATGGTTGAGCTAACACAAGGACGTAGGGGCGACTGGGGAGGGTTGCAACACTTTTTGCATTTCTCTGTTACTCAAAGACTAATTGACATAGACAAGCCAAACTTGAATATGTTACACTTATATATGTCTACTAATTACCCATACAATTTAAAAATGACTACATATGACATATAGTTCACAATATTTATATGAATGGGAGAAGTCAGATGTTGCAACAACAAGTTAAAAATACATTACATTTCACTAATTAACTTTTGCTTTTTGTCTTAGCTTACTGGTCATTCTGCAAAACAGCATTAGGTTAGGACTGTACACTGAATATTCTACAGGACACCTCACGCTACCGTGCTTAGCCAGACATAGTGCGAGTTTACCGTCAACAAAAAATATGAAGAGTTAGTTGTGGTAGATAATATATTTATAAATGTTTTGATTGGGCGTTTACACTTTTGTTCAGTTCAGCGCTGTCCACCAACACACGAGGACGTAGTAGTGCTGCAGTGGTTATTTT
>JAVQIZ010210459.1:0-20032 GCA_036023535.2 Galaxias brevipinnis
GTTTGTGTGTGTGTGTGTGTGTGTGTGTGTGTGTGTGTGTGTGTGTGTGTGTGTGTGTGTGTGTGTGTGTGTGCGTGCAAATGTGAGTGTGTGCATGTGTGAGTAAGTGTGTTGAAGTACTTGGTTGTTTGATAAAACATACTTGAGCATTGTGTATTTTACCACATTGGCCCCATGTGCTCCCTCTCTCTAATCTGTTGTGGGAAAGAAGTGCCCGGAGGATTCCATCTGTCCGCCAAGGGAAAACTTTGGCAGATACAATGGCGGGACCTATTACAATATGTCAATCACCGTTCACTTCCCTTCCGGGGCTAGCCGGTACCGAGCAGCAGGCAATCACATCCTTATATTGCTACTGTGCTCTGGGCCCAGCTGCCTCTCCCCCTGCGTCATTATTAGATAGATTACCGTTGCCAAACGCTGCAGACAACGCACGGCCGCACGCCCACCGCCTTGTTCCACGTATGCTTCGTTCTATTCTCTCATTTGTACGGAGGCTTTTCCGTGGTATGAAACAAGTGCAGGAGGTAGCGATGCTTTCTAAAAAGCCCTCTCGTCCCAGGTGAGTGGGCTGCACTTGATGCCTCCTGTGCACTTAGATGTGTTTTGATCAATACGGCACAAACATATTAAAGCCAATTACTCACAGACCAACAAGGGCACTGAGAAACAAGTAGGTCAACCCACACACTCTCTTCTTCCCTTATATCAGTTCTCTCACACACACAACATGTACAAATCAACACACACACACACACACGCACACACATACACATGCACACGCACACACACACGCAGGCGTGCGCACACACACGCACACACACACACACACACACACACCCACACACATACATACACACACACAGGCTGACAAAAAAAAAAACCTCACCAGGGTATTGAATCCCTGTTCCTGTGGCATGAGGAGTCCGCAGGCCAGGCATTCCCCCGGACAGTCGCTCCGCCCTGGGGTGGACAGAGACAGCAGCAGCAGCAGGCTCCAGAGGGGGCTCTTCATAGCGGGATCCGCTCAGTCGGGAGAACACAGGGGGACACAGGGGAAGAAAATAAACGGGGGACAAGTAGCAGAGGAGCACGCGGTGCCGTGGGATATGATCTGTATAGCGGAGGGGCTGGGGACTTCACTTCAGGGACCAGGGGCAGCCACACAGGATAGGACAGTTTGGAAGAGTCTGAAAAAGGACAAAAACAAGGCAGAGGAGAGGGACGGATGAGGGTAAAGGAGTTTATTGGATCAGTGGTACATGCATACTTCATGCCCACACAATGGTACTAAAAGTCATAATGCAATGCACCCAGATACATATTTCTGTCTAACACGCACTGCTGCACTGCTGAGAAGCTACTATTCAGTTCAATTTGATATGTTTGAAGTTGAGTTGTTAGAGGGAATGGGCACTGGCCTATATTTGGCAAAGCAATGAAGGGGAGTTCTGGTGTGGGTGTGCAGGTGGCTAATTACACAACATACTGTATATAGCATGGTTAAATCGACATCGATAATGCTGTAATGTAGCAATGCTGTAATGAACGTCTGGAGTGTTTACGTGCTGTTTATGTGCAAGCTCTTATAACAAGAGGCACCAAGTCTGTATGGGAATTGGGTGCAACATGTCGTCTTTCTTCCCAACACAGACATTAAAGAACAAATAAACTTCACAGCCGACTTCCTAACATCTGCTCATTGAGTCTTGGACATTAGTTATATTTTATTTCACATGGTCATACACACATATGTTCACTATCACTGCACGTTTGCAAGGTTTTATATCTGTAAGTAATTCACACTGTTCAACTGCCCACCAGTGCGCTTACAGCCCACTCACTATAGTTTTGAGAGACCTTACTGACTGTGGATGAGTTTGTGCTGAGCTATCTAATGTGCACAAGCTGTTCAGCTATTTGGACCAAACATAAACCTGCCAGAAGCCAAATGGCTTAGCTCCCTTTTCAACCAAACACTCAGCAGGATTGTACCACATGTGTCATCGGTTTGTTCTTTTAAAACTAGAACTTGGAACAACAAAACAGTTGTTTTAGAATCTAAGAGAGTACACAGTCACAGCAAGAAGGTCCAGGGTTCGAACCCCGGCCGATCCAGGTCCTTTCTGTGTGGAGTTTGCATGCACTCCTCATGTTTGTATGGGTTTCCGCTGGGTGCTTCGGTTTCCTCCCACCACCATTAAAAAAAAACATGTTAGGGCTAATCCTCCCGTCAGTGCCCTGACTGAGGCACTGGCATTGAACTGGAGTTGATCAATATCCTCCTACGGGGCCAGGTCACCACTGCAAAAGAGCACTCGTGCTCAGTTGCACTTACCTGGTTAAATAATGGTAAAAAAAAGAAAAGAAAAGTAAAATACATTAATAAAACTCATCATGTGCTGTAATTGTGGGCTAATTTAGCTGCAGTGGGCGCTTTAATGAGGAGGAAATTAATGGAAAAAGCGCCTCTGCTGCCAGTGCTCCTATCTGACTTAGCCCTGAGTGACTAAAACATTCATTAGTCATCCCTCTAATAAAGCCAAAAAGCATACAATGGAGAAAACCATTTACGCCACTGCAAGCTATTTTTTTTTTGTCTCTCTCTCTTGATCCTTTGCGTCTCTCTCTCTCTCTGTTTCTTGCATTCTTTTATTCTCTCTCTCTCTCTTTCTCAAAAAGCATGGACAAAGAGGCAAAAATAATTAAGCTTTCTAAAGCTTAAAGTGGTGGTTTACTTTTTTCTTACATTCCAGTGACATTTGCTGTTAAATGAACATGCAAATTGTCATTGCACCATGGTTTGAGTATGATATTATTACAGGTGAACTATATGGTAGAGAATAATATGATTGAAATCTTTCCACACCAATCTTGATTGCATTCAAATCAATTCATATGTGTGTTGAAGCTGACTTGCTTGAGATTGTGCTCTACGGTCTCATGCATCTACATGATAATCATCTGTTTTATATGCTTTTTTAAGCCAATTAGCAGGCATTATAAAAGTTACGGGGGGGGGAAAGCCATGTAATCACAGTTCAGAATACATGGAGATAGAGATTAATTGCGATGAAGTTCAAGCCATGTTCTCTGATTCATTAAATTGAGCGACACCTTGGCAGAGCAAGTCAGCAACTCAGACAACAGCTAATATCCACGTCACACCAATCAACCACTCGCATGCACTCAATAGTTTGAAAGCGGTCTTCTTAAACTGCAGTTCACTCCCTGGCTCCTACAACTGCTGCAAATCTCACTCCTGCAAACACAATATGTGCCTGTTCCTGCTGCTGCACACCAACCTCCACCTGAGCCCCCACCTACTTTGGGTCTGTAGCTCAGTATCTGTCAGGGTGGATTCTGCAGATATCTGCTCCCTACCTGTTCACTGTGTGTTTGAGTAGGACCTTGTGTGGAAAGGTAATTCAGAGTAGCAGATGTATTCGATGTATTACCATGTTATTACAATAAACAGTTGAGCGTTGTTGTAAGTTGCCCTAACTGAACTAAGCATAAAATGAGTGCCTGCAGAACAGGAATATCCTCTTGTGGATTGGCCCGGGTCATAGTCAGCTGGCTCTGTCAGAATGACTTAACCACATTCTAACCACTTCCTAGAATCCCTAACCTTTAAAAAAACTCAAAGATTAACAGAAATACACGCCAGTAAGATTTTGTTCACTACACATTTGAAGTGTTTACTATATGAGTATATAATATATACTTTCCACCTTTCTCATACAGAAGGAAGACAATGATGATTCTCCAAGGAGAAAGAGGGGAGAACTTCTGCAATGACTAATCTGATTTCATCCGATAAAGACGTGTCTGCCTCCCTGCCTGGCTGCATTTCCCCCCTGTGTAGGTGAAACAGCAGCACGGTTAGATTGTATCAACAGGAGTAAACGGCTGCCTCCTGCACCAATCATATCATTTTCTCTGCCGTGCTGTGCTCAGAGGTATAGTTATCCTGTTATGGTGTGACCCCCCCTCCCCCCCCGCAATCAACACAATCATTGTCACACAAAAAATCCGGGGACAAGGATGTATGAGGTTTGTACAAGGAGGAAGCAGTCAAGGTTAGGGTGGAAATGGATAAAGCCTTTAAGCTATAATTTAGTAAATTGTGAAGCATTGTGTTTCTATTTTGACTGTTTCTCTCTCTCTCTCTGTGTATGTGTGTATGTGTGTATGTGTGTGTGTGTGTGTGTGTGTGTTAGTGTGTGTACAGGTTTATAGAATTGCTTATCAGTGTTCATTGATAGCGGTAATATGTGTTGTGTCTGGTATTGTCTCTCCAATCTTGCTTGTGGGAAGTCATACATCCTGCCTAGACAAAATACACACAGCAGTGTGAAGTAGGAATCTAATGCTGATATAAACAGCAGTTAAGTCAACCCACAAAGCCTTTATCTATATGGGCAACATTCAATATGATTAATTAAGCGTTTCATTATTATTATGATCGTTTCCCATGTAACACCCTCTGTTGGTTTCTCTGCTTGGGGTGACATAAGCTGCCTCAGGGGTAACAATGGGAAAATTAGCTTTTTCCCCTATCATTTGAAAAACTCCTCTTAAGATTCCCCCCTCAGAAAGCGCTTTTCGAAATACACCCAATATCATTTCATATATTTGACAGAGCTGCAAAATCATGCAGTAATGGATTTTTTTTTTTTTTACCTAAATGTATGATGCTATTATTGCTCTTTGGTTTGTTCCGTGTGGAGTAATGGTGAGCAGTGGGAGCAAAGGAAGGCCACTGTGCAATTTAAATGCACTGAGTCAGACTCTCGAACCAGTCTCTCTCTCTGGCTACATAAAGCTGCAATAAAATGCAGAGTCGGTATTTATCTAGTAATAGGCGTTGTGCAGCTTTGCCGAACATGGGACTAAATCCTTATGAACAAGACACAAGTTATGAAATAGCTTTTTCTTTTCCTTTCCTTGATCAGTTTTGATTCCACTACAGGGTTAAACTGGACTACTGTACAGATATATCTTTTAACAATCTTTACATAATTACGTTTCACCAAAGATAAATATATCTGCTTGTCACACCTTGTTACTTAGGAGGGTTGCCAGGATGTGATGTTTCACATGAACCAAAATAGTTTGAGCCTTTTAGACAAGCAAAAACCTTATCAGAGATTAGATATCCTACTGTGATGGCATTTATACTTAGCAGAACTAAACTAAGCATTACGGAACCAAGTTATGTTCTACTGATTTATCCGCAATGTTTGCTACAGGCATGTTGTCAAGTGTGAACGAGAATGCCCTGGCTTCAGCACTTCAATGTCAATATTTAGAGGACAAAACTGCCTTATGGAAAAACCTATTTGTAATACTCTCCCTGTTTGAAAATAAGGTACCATCCTTTTTTTTTTGCTTCAGGTGTTAAATGAATACTATATGGCAGTGTGTCATTGTTAAATATTTTATTCCATTTTAGACACAGGTGTCTCCAGTACAATCCTTTGCTCAAGGTGTCAGACAAGGAGAATTTAGTGTGGCCCATCAATCCATACACTCCCCACTAGCTTATTGTAGCATACTCAACATTGACAAATGGAAATGTTTCAGCAGTAAAGCTGCATAATATAAACTGTTCGACTTGCTTTCATCCAATATCCGTGGGTACACAATTGTGGTAGAGATGGTGCGCAAGCCATTTCCTTGCTTTTCGCTGGAAGTCTTTGTTCTGTATAAACCCAATTTGAATAGAAAGTTTGTGCAATTAAAACTCTACAAGCACCCAAAAATTAGTATTGACAAAAAGTCTAGAAATCCGTTAAACAATTATATGGAACACAGTAAATAATTTATTTATCAAGACCTTGTGAATAGTTGATGTCAACTGCAACAGTGTTCCCTGAGGATATTCTTGAAAGAAAATTGTAATTCTAAACTTCACCAGTCCTTAAAGCAACGTGTGTTAAGTTCATAACGATTCTCTATTATATAGCATTTATACCAAAGCGTCAATCATAATACGTTATCTTTGAAATATATTGTAAAGCTCAAATGTATTAAGACATCTATATTTGAGCTCATATTGCTGAAAAGCAATAGTCAGAATTTCAATAGTGCAGTAATGTTTTGAAAATGTCACTCTTTATTATTTCTATGAACATCTTATCAATCGTTAATCATAGTTTTGTTCACTGACTCAAGAAATAATTTATTTTTATCCTGATCTTAAGGGGCAATTTGGCGCATTTCATTAGCACTATGATCATAATCACCATTATCTTGTGATGAGGGTAATGGTGGGCCGAGGAGAATATTAATGGAGTAATTCCATGTGATTTGAGCATCATCTTTTTCATATATTGCCTTTCGAAACTGATTCTATGTTATATTAGAGCTAAAAGAATGCCATTAGAATTGCCATTAGAATAATAATCTAATTATTTTACACTGACAATATTTAATAACGTTATTGGCAATATTAGAATTTTGTCACAAACCCATGAAAAGGTTTACTAATTACTGCCACTCTTAATATTTAGTACATATCTCAAATACCGGTATATATATTTTTTATTGAAACTCAAAGCTAAAAAAAACTGATGATTTTGTTTCTTCTTCCCTTTTCTTGCTTTAATTGAATGGAATAATTACCTTCTGGGATAGACAATATGCTTAATTGTAATTGCTTTGAAAACCAAAGCAACACAAACCAAGCCACTGCACATTACACTACACTAATGAAACACAGTTCATCAGCACAAAGGCAGCGTATAACTTCTTGAGCTGTGCCTTACGTGATTAAGATTATGGCAGGAGCATGACGATGTGAATAGCAAATGAGGGCCCTGGGGTAAATGAGCACAGAGTCATGGAAAATCATGTGACTACAGGTCTGTTCCTTTTTTTTTTTCAAAGGATCTCTTCACATGACAAAGCCACCTTTGTTAGAGGTGACCCCACTTATTCGTGACATATTGAGAGTTCCTACGGGTACCTCAAGTACAAGAAAGAGATGCCATAATGAGAGAAACTAATTGACAGAAGATAAAAAGACAAAACAAAGTGAAAACCATGTAGACAAAAGGGCTGTTATTTTGCAGAAGTTCCCGTTGATCCAATTGAAATTAATCAACGTTCACATAATACTTACAGGTGGTATAATTTGCGTTGACAGTAAGACCCCTTTGTACCAGATGAACTGCATACCACATAAAATGCTGATTAAATGCATACCACATGCACATCCACTCACCATTTCCCCTCACAGCTATAGAATCACACTGAAAAAAGCACAACTCCGTAGCTGACTTACCTGAATTTGTGTCTTAGAAATAGGGTCTCATGTGTCCGCAGGGAATTTGTGATGACAGCTCAGGGGGTTGTATCCTCACGCTAGGAGTTCCACCAAGTGACTGCGTGCATTTTCTCAGGCTTCTTATAGGGACACACCCCTTCTTCCCCAGCTCCCTCTCCATCACCCCCCCCCACTCCCTCCCTCTCTCTTTCCCCTCATCTCAAGAGAGAGGGGGGTCCCGTTGTCACGAACAGACTGGAAATACTTTTCAGCCGGTATGATCCCAACATGCATGGAAGCCCCCTTGCATACGTCATCTTGTCTTTCCACGCTCCATAAAGTAACTAATAGATCTTAGAAATATACATTCAAGAAGAATCCCGTAGGGCTTAGCTTTTCCATTAGCCGCAACTGAATGACCCAGCTTTCAGAAATTCATGTTATAAATAAAATGTCCATGCAATCGATGAGCAATCGGTACAACCTCCGATAAAACACCCCAAAATCCTTCATAAACGTTCCCAAGGAGACAGGTATAGAGTGCAGCACAGTGAGTCGGTGTGCTATACACAGGAAGGAAGCACATGGCTTACTGGTGAAAAACAATTGCAGTCCCATGGTACACAGAACTCCCAGCAGACCAGGGCATAAGGGTTGCCACATCATCCAAGGTGAGATCTGGTCACAGGAGCTCATACACTGCAAACTGCTGGGAGGAGAGTGGAAACAATATATTTATTTGGGCAAATAGCCAACAAAAATCCTATTTTTATGTGGACATATGTTGCAGGGGAAAATTTGAGTTTGGACCAGGGAGTTGTGAATGGGAGGGATAAATTGTGTCCTAGGTCTTTCCTTCAGAGTAGACATACAGGCCAGTGCTGTTTTCCCCCTGGCTCGACTGAGATAAGAACGAGCCAGGTAGACGCTGCCTTTCAGCAGCCTCTCAATCACCAGCACTCTTCTGTGGTAGCAGATTGTGTCCTTACACAGCTACAGGTGGCACTGTGTTTGCCTGAGAAAACGTGTGTTTACTCCCTCACTCACACAATTTTTTTCTCTGTAACAAGCTGCAAAAAAAGGCTGCCAGTGCTTTTATTATTGTTTGTGCTCAGCCTGGCTCATTAGGATTTACAAAGGACGATTATTGGCAGTAGTTGGTGATTGGCTGTTCAACAAGATGCTGATGGTTACCATGACAACTTGATATAGTCTATTCAAGTCATTTGAGGTACACTCACTGCCTAGCAAACTGAATATATTAGGCTACACAAGCCTTTCCCTTATGTGTGTGATGGCAGGGTAACATCAACACCATCCCCTTACCAATGTGTCTCAGTTAGTGACAACTATGTTGTAGCTGCTTTGATCTTTCGATCACAAAGGAGGATTAGTAAGCACATTCGCCCATTCAAATGTGTAATTGGATTTCCCAGTTCCCATCAGCACATTAAATCCTGGTTGATTATTGTAACCGACAAAACCATGCAGGACAGCTAATTAATTTCACAAGTTCCTTTCTTTTAAAGTGTCAACGACAATATACTTTATCTAGAGCTTTAACAAAAAGTAAGAATATTTGTGGCTTCCTGTTTTAATGTTTGATATAAACATACACTCATTAAAACAAAATCCCTTAAATCATGCAACAATATGCACATTGCGCATATAAGACTTTTTATGAAATACATTATAACACCGACATACAAGAGAGCATCCAGCCACATATGGTAGGAGGAATTCCAGTTATGTAGGCTTTCCCTGTCACAATGCTCAGCGGCCTAGCAGTGCACCTTCTCAATGCCATATTCAGCACCCCCCACTCACCTACCTACCACCCCATCCCAATAGAATCATTAGTCTCAGAAAAAGGTATTTTACTGTTGCCATAAGCTATAAAAACCAATGACGCTGAACCAAAATCTTTGGGGGAGGATAGTGGCATCTCTGATCTGTTTAATGGCAGCCAGAAGCTCTCATTTGTCAAGATCTAAATGAGAATGACTAACTTCTGGCTTTTTAAATATAATCCTTTTTTTTCTCTTTAAGTCACCATAATTAATTTTGGGATTCTGTACACAGCTGACATAATTTAATTTTATTTAATTCTTATTTGCAAGTGCATGAATCGATCTAGACTTGTTCACAATTATGTTTTAAAGGTCTATTTTGATGCAATAAATGGAAAAAAACAAAAGCAATAGATGTATTGTTTCCTGTTTGTCCTGCATAACGAACGAAAAGTTTGACTGAAAGGGACTCATGGCAACAGAGCTATGAAGTCTGAAGGAAAACATGATGATTCATGAAAGAGTGGCTACTATTAAATGAGGCGTGTAAATTGGACGCTGAGAAGAAGCACTGTTTACCTTTAATCTAAGAGGAGGCCAAACCACACCTATTCATAACGAAACCTTTCGTTGACCTCAATCAGAAAAAATAATTAGAAGGGGAAGGCGTTTATAATTAGCCTATCACAAAACCCAGGCCCATTAACACATTCAGTTTAGTCTAAAAAACAAACAAACTGAATTAGACTATAATTCAAGATTCTTTCATGGCTTTTGTGTTTTGACTGTGTTCGGTTTGAAATTCTACCTTAATTCCCATGTAGTTTTTACATTGCCCAGAAATATTTTTTTTTATCAAATGAGAACCAGTATTTTAATGAACTCTATTTAATATTGATGTCATCTATATGCCATATAGTATCACAATATACTGTGAAGACCTATGCCTACCTGTCAGAGGTTGGGATCTGATTTTAGAATAGAGGGCATTTTCGATAGATAAATCACGTGATGTGTGACAGGCTCTATCTTCTTCGGTAATGAGCAATACAATATGAGTGGGGGTCCCCGACAGGAGCTATAGCTCTCCCAAACACACACTGACCCCAGTGCTTTAAACATAAACATATGAGTCATTGTGCCTGCCTTACACTATCAGCTGTGGACACACACAAGCTTTGGCCTTGAAATAATTATCTCTCATCCACAGTGACGTAGATGCTCCAACAAACACAATTGACCTTTGTGTGTGTGTGTATGTTTGTTTGTTTGGAATTAAGTGCAAACAGGTTGGATGGAATATTTGCTCACATTAGATATTTTTGTTTATTGAAATGACCATCAGAATCCTCAAGTAAGGTTTTCTTGTAAAAGTACTAATACTGGCAAATACCTGTAGACTCTCAATTGATAACCTAGACCTTGACTCACCCACCTACCACCCCACCCCAATAGAATCATTAGTCTCAGAAAAAGGTCTTTTACTGTTGCCCTAAGCTATAAAAACCAATAATAGTTTCTTATCATTATAGTTTTCCATAGTTTCTTACGGAGTGACCAGTAGGCTTACTTAATTGGAATAATTTTAGAGACAGTTTGAAACGGATATTGGAGCATAATATAGGCACTATGTTTGTCGTCATAATTTTCCCTTGGATTATTTTAAACGTGCTCCATTAACATCCAATCAGGAAAAACGTAAACGGGTTCTTTACCCCAATCATATTACACGTTTTAGTTAGAGCGGGACGTTCAGATACACGGAAGTTGCAGAAATGCTTCCGTTGTTGTTAGTGTACAGGAGCACCAAGGTTAATCTAAAGATTCATTTATTTTGTAGAAAACCCACCAAGGGTAAGTTTGTTACATTAACATAGTCAATGATTTTATAATTTAAAAAAGTTAAACACTTAACGATTTGCATGAGTTAAAAGTCTTAGTGGATTACTTCGCTAAGAAGTAAGTAGCTAATAAATGCTAGGTATCGAGTAGCTTGTTTTAGTTGCCTTGGAAAGTTGAGTGTCTTGTTTGTTTTATCACAGAATGTTTTTTTATATATAAACTAACGTTGTGTAAATTGTCCTAACCAGCTAATAAATTACATAACGCGTTAGCTTAGCTATAGGATCCTGTATTCCAGACGATAATATTAATATTTCATCATTATTTTTGCATGTTTTATAACTCGAAAACAGCCCAAATACATAGTAGATCGTAAAGTCTTTCTGGTACAACTCCGAAATGGAAATAGGTTACAACCGTGAACCAACGTCAACTAACTTGTCAATGCTATACATGTTAGTTGTACTTAAATTGCATTTCTTTTCCTAGTGGACGATTTCAAAGATCTTATACAAGGATTTATATTATATTAAATGTACTATCTTTGCTTTCCTTGTAGGTTTCGTGTAAATAGTCTTGTTGGTAGTAAAAAAATTAAAAAAAAAAAACAATTACCCATCACCCTCTCAAGCATAACATTTCCACCTATGGAGGAGCTCTATACCCTTGAGAGAGAGGTGGGACGGGGTAGCTATGGGGTGGTCTTTGAAGGCCACGTGGTCAAAACAGGTCAAAGGGTTGCTGTAAAGCGCCTGCCTTGTTGCAGCCCGGAGTGCATCGAACTCTACCTTCAGGAGCTATGGGCCATGAGAGCCACAGGCAAGAACCACCCCAACGTCATTGCCTTGTTCGGCTGCCTGCAGCAAACCGGCCCCAGAACCTTGCAGCCCCTAAAGCCAGGAAAACTGCCTCTGGAATTGGTGGAGAGTGTGCTGAAAGGTAGAGTTGTTGGAGCTCCTGAGAAAGAGAAGAGTACTGACTCATCCCAAGCTGAAACCAAGGAGACTTACTTGCCCAGACGGAAACTTCAAAGCCGGACTAACTCGGCCCCATCCAAACCCAAACTCCAGGACAAGACCAATAAAATAACTTCGCCCGACTCCACAACGCCTCGAAGGAGCGTGAGCTCCAGGCCCAGGAAGAGGCCAGCGGTTCCAGAGGATAAAGACAAACGACAGGCAGAGTCGAGACACTGTTCGGCCCTCTGGCTGGTCATGGAGTTCTGTGATGGGGGAGACCTCAACCACTACCTCCTCTCTAGACCTCCGGACGGCCAGCGGAACCACTGCGTGGTGCAGCAGCTTAGTGGCGCAGTGGCGTTTTTGCACCATCTGGGAATAACTCACCGCGACCTGAAGCCAGACAATGTGCTGGTCTGCCTTAGCCCTGAAGGACCAGTAGTGAAGGTAAAATACATAAGATTTGTTTTTTTTATTGTTGACATAGAGGTAGGGTATATATTGTGCAACAGTGAGTCTTATGTAAAAGAAAAAGGTTAATTCCAAGATTTTCTTAAATGGGGGGGAGTGACAAAATAAAGTTTACATGAAGATGAAGTGGGTTCCACATGGTTTGGATTCTAACATGCCATCATATTTATTAGTGCTTGGATGGGTGTTCACCAATCTGGTCATGTAAAATGTAAAATTAAGTGGCGTACACTATTGGTTGTCGACTGCATTCGAACAGTAGCTACTTTGACAGAGGTTAATTAATCCTAACCCCTTCCCTCAGTTGCCTTTGCAGAGGCTCCGAGCGGATCTGATAGTTTTAGTGACATTATTGGCTCGACGTCTAATACAAATGAGATGGAAATCACCTACTCATCATTCTCACACTGTGAATAAAAGACCATTTTCAATCATTTACAGCTTGAAAAAATCTGATATAGCCTACAGTTAAAGTCTATTCAAGGAAATGTAAAAAGATGTAAGGGCCTTTCTCTGCCTATGCAGAGACAATTACCTTCCAAGGTTTCCACAAATAAGATACCAGTTTCTATGTTATTTACTTATTATTTATTAAATATTTATTTTACTCTGGCCTGAAGGGTGCGATTATTATGTATAATAACCAAGCTGTATGGTTAAAATATAACGTAGCTGACTGTTTGCATTGTGTTTTCCTTGTAGTTGATTGTAGTATGTTTCTGATTTTCCTATTTCAGTACTTTAACATTCACACTCACAAGTGATTTTGCATTGTTATCAATTTGTAAATAAACAAATAGTTAAAAAATAAATTAATCCTAATCCTCCGTTCCTCAAGGTGGCAGACTTTGGTCTGAGCAAGATGAGCGAAGGCCAGGCTGATTGTGACCTGACCAGACAGCATTTCTCTTCCACCTGTGGCTCAGACTTTTATATGGCTCCAGAGGTATGGGGCGGCCGCAGTTACACAGCCCAGGCCGACATCTTCTCCCTGGGGGTGATGTTCTGGGCTGTCTTGGAGAGAATCACTTTCCTGGCGGAGGGAACCACACAGGAACAACTGGGTAAGGAAAGGAAAGGAGAGGAGAGAGGAGAGGAAAGGAATTTTGTAATAGACAATAGTGTAGTTTTTATTTGCTCATGTTGGGATTCGTCACAAGTTTCAAAAGGCGTGCCATGTACCTAGGCATATTGCATAATACGTCTTGAATGTATATTCATTCAAGTTCGCTTTAAGAGATGGTAAGATATGCAGGCTGCAGAGGATCATCACAGCAGCAGGGCAGGATAGGACATAGCAGGTAGATTATTGTGAAGCCGGTCAGACCAATTGCAAGGGCAGAACCTTTGTTTTACCGCTATGAAACATCTACCCGGCTGTCAGAATTCTAAGCGTCGTTGAGGGAAAAATAGCCTTGAAACCAAAAACGCAGGGCCCAGCTATCCAAACATGCAATGCCGTTTTAGACTATGGTAAAGCAGTTATGATACTAAAGTCTGATTTCACTCACAAAAGTAGTTGGGAACAAAGTTAGTACCTGAGCATCGTCCACGTCCACACCTCTTTTTGACAACCTATTAGTCTGAGGGGAAATGGATATTACAGTAGAGGTATTAGCTCATTTGAATACAAAATAGGGGGTAACTGACAGAGGTCTTATAACATTACATGCCGTTAGTCTGGTTAGTGGTCAGTCTGGATAACGGGTCAAGGCAATAAGAGACGCCACAGGCAGTTAAACCTCCATTATTTCTCTGTGTGTCCTCCTGCCTCCTCTCTATGATCTGAGAGTGGCCGATGGGATCTAGAGTGGTAGCATGTCTATGGGGGAGGGCAGTTATCCCTGGCTACCCTGTTGCTGTGTTTTTGTTCATTGGATCGATTAAGTTAGGAGCTCCCTTATGCCTCCATAAAAACCTGTGATTCATTTTGCTGGTCCGGGGATAATAGCGACAGTTTATAATGATAAATATAAATGATTACCATAATACCCTACAGTATTTATTGTCATGATCTTGTTTGGAACTAATTAAAAATCATTTATATTTATCATATATTGCCCCCGGTTAAAGATTTTTCTTCAGTGATATGGCTAAAGTCTTTTGTCTCTCCATGGCTACCCTCCAGGTGCGTACGTGTGTAAGGGCCGATGGCTGATGCCCCTGGGGGAAGCCCTGTGCGAGAACCCCGACCTCCAGATCTGTGTCCCCATGAAGGCTCGAAAGGCTCCCCCTCTACCGCCCCCTCCTGGTCAGGCCATGTGCCGCCTCCTGCTGGACATGCTGTCCTCCGACCCGGAGATTCGACCCAAAGCAGACCAGCTGGAGGAGCGAGTCCGAACGGCCTTAGGGGACTCGTCTTAACACAGACATTCAGGACTGTTGGCCTATTTATTATTATTATTATTATTATTATATATATATATATTTTTTTTTTTGTGTGTGATTGAGCTGTCAAAGTGCTGTCATAGAGCTGCTGTATGTATATATGAAATGTATTTATATCCTGACCACTCTGTCTCTCATGCGTATTTCTGAGCGATTGATGGATGTCTCTGCCTTGATTTGTTTGGTTGTAATTTAAGTTTTCAGTGCTGCTTTAACGGAAGAGGTCATATCCTGATTGACCTGAGAAAATTAAATAAAAAAGCTAATCTTATTTATAGTAGCTACTTGCTACGCAAACCTAAAAATGATTGGAGTAGTGAATAGTTCTAATGTTGTCACGGCTCATTTCCTTTAGCCAAGTATAAAAGGATGATAATGCTGCTTGAAACTTTAATTTTATTTTTTTGGAAACTAATTTTACCATGTGGAGTTTTCACTTTCCAGCATGGCTTATCTTGCTGAACCAAATGCTTAACTGATATGATTTTATCCATCATGGTGCAGTCAACTTGAATAATTTGTGGCAACTGGAACTTGCCAGTTTTTTTATTTATTTATACATTTTTTGTTTCCACATAGTATATTATACATATTGTAATAAATACATTTGAATGTTTTGAGTTGAAACCATAGATTTCTAGACTGAACCAATCAAAGAAGCATCTTTATGTTGCACTCAAGTTTATTTGTTTGGTAGCCTGTTACAGTTTCTGCTGATGGGAATAATGGTGGGAGTAGTTGCCACCCTAAATATATGTTACCAAAGAATCCAAGAAATTTGAAGAGAATCGATATGTATTGCATGGGCTGTTTATTTTCTGTTTGGGTGGGTGTGTGTCGAAAAGAAAAACAATTGTTGTGCGTAATAATCAATGATATTTTCTCTGGTTGCGTAAAAAACCTTGCTGCTCTTGACACATTTTTTGTTTGTCCACCAACCCAACATTTTTCGACACTCACTTTTACCTCACTAGTGCAGTGAAGTCTTTGGGTTATTGTTTTGCTTTTCAAAAGCTGTTGATCTTCATTGGAAAATTAAATTCGACATTTGGATTGGGTCCTGAACGTACATACAATATACCAATGTTATTAACGTTCATTAACTTGGTCAGCAACTGAACAGGATCAAAGCAATGAACAACTTCTACCAAACTAAAATAGACCTTGACATTACAGTTCCCTGCTGTCTAACTGGCATTCTAAAACATACGAAGAAAACAACTAGCATTGTTCCCTAGCAAAGGAATTGTGATAGGAATGTCATTGTCTGACTGACTGATATGTGTTTTTCTCTGTATGCTGTAGTGGAAATACATATTAAATAGCTTATATATTGACTGATGTAATGTGATGAAGGCACACTGTTCTGACTGACATATCTTCCCAGAGGAAATGTGTATTTTTTTTGTGCAAAACTTTAAACATTTACCCTTGAAACCCCCAACAACCTTAGTAGCGTAATAGCCTGTCCAGGGGAAAATGCAATCGGTAATGGCATGTTGTTGTTATGTTGCTGTGTTTATTCATTCAAATATTGATTTTAAAAAAGTTAATAAAAAACTACTCATGGTATAATCATGTAGCATATTTAGGTTTTGTAGTCATATGAATCAGGAGATGGAAGATATATTACACTGTAACTTTCCTCCATACTCAGAGGCAGAACCTCATAAAAAGACTACAAAGACCATAAATATTATGGTTCTCTGAAATCCACCCTGTTAAGGTAATAGACATACTACACTGCAAAGCTAATAGACAGATATTATTACTAGAAGGCACTGGCCAGTGTGATCCTTTATCAGTGACGGATAGTAGCTAACAGGACTGTCTTTAAACATACAGTATATTAATATTTGACATTTAATTCTGAGTCCTGCCCTTTTCTTTCACGCTCTGCTAAACAGAAGAATAAAGCAAACGGACAGCTTTTGACCTCCCAGTGCTCAGGGGATCATTAGTCTTTCAAAGGTCTCCTGGACGCATCTTCATCTGGGTAATAATGGTAGTGAAAGGGTTTCAGATTTGTCTAGATAATCTAAGTGTGTAGTTGGCTGCCAGATCTTATGAATTCCTTGATACGTGTTAAAACGCTCACCCATTATTTTGTCATAGATCCAATGATTACGTAGTAGTCACATATCTCAAATACCCACACCGAAATACGACCCTCTAATCAATCAATAACACTTATACATAGGCTATTAAATTCTTACATTTGATTCCTCATTATATATAAATACATAATTCAAAAATCTATAGTGGTACTGGAAAATTAACAATAGCAATCCACACTCCAAAGCACTTAATGGCTATGAGGATTAACTACATTCCAGCATCAAAGCTGCCACTACGGTATTCCACCAATAAGCTACAGCCTCTGTTCTGCACCATCAGCTCAGCTAAGAAAGTCTGAGAGGTGGGAAGACTTTTCCGATTTCATAGCAGATTTTATTCTCACCAAGCGAGTGTGAAAAGTGGCAAATTATTCAATGCGTCAGTGGTGCTGCAACAGTGTTCCAGAACAATGGTCACGGCACAGTAGTCACGACACAGGCTATGGCCAGGAAATTACTCCCAGCCGCTCACCCTCGATCAGCATCGCAGTAGTTGATGGGAATATATGAGACACGGGTCCACGTATGGATTTCCACCGATTTTTATTGGTGGTCATTTCTCAGATGACAAACCTTTCACGGAATCATTGTATCCCCATTATAAGTCAATGTCCAGTCGTCAGATATAACTGATGGAGATGAAATTGGAAAACGGCTGAGTGTCATATGAACCAATCAGACATCATCATGACATGGACCAATCATCTGGGGGCGGTCAAAAGCGCCAGACCCTATGAACACGCTCTGAAACTCATCCAAGGAAGAGCTACCGTGGTGTTTGTTATGTGTAGGCCTACTGTCTACCAATATATATATAAAAAGTGACCCTATTGAACACTAACCCAGAACAAGTCATTGTATATTGAAATCACACTTTGGTACACCTAGCACCCGTTATTCCTGAACCTTTACGATTCCGAAATTATCTGTCCACACATTGTTAGTACTGTGGCCTTCCAAGCAGAACTTGTCTGGCTATTCTCTTCTGGCAACTCTCATTCACAACAGAGCCGTTTCGTTCGAAGAAATGCAAAGCGGAATATATTTTATTTTTTAACACAACGCTCAGTGAATTGCAGAAACTGTAGAGCATAAAAATACCAGCTCAGCAGTTTCTGAGAGGCTCGTTCCATAACGCCAGGCACAAATAATTTCTTCGTCCAAATCGTATTTTCCCCATTCTAATGATTGATCAGCAACTCCTAAATCTCTTTAATCTTTACTATGTCGGCATTAGCCTATGTATTGAATTGCAGCAATATAATTCTGTTTGTTTGCGTTAATTATTTGGTGCACCTAATAGTGTTAAGCGCATATCACAACCTAATGCAGTGTGGAGTCTTTACAGAATATAAAGGGCATATTGCTGATGTATGCATATATTTAAACTCGTATCATATAGTATTAAAACAAGAAAGCTTATGAATTGGATGACAGTCATGAAACAATACAAAACAATGTATGAAACAATACAAAAATAGGTATAATTCTATTTATTCTTTCCCATTTTGACAATCTTTTCAATGTTTTCAGTAATCAAATCAAGTAATCAACCAGAAATAGAGACTTTTTAGTTAAAATTTTAATGAATTGAAATCATGTCACCCCAAACACACGTTCTATTAAACACTAGGCATACAAAGAATAAGGCAGGGGTTTAAAATGCAATTTTTACAAGCCAAAATAAAATGTCCTCTATATAGCAAATATGTCGCGATTATATAATGACTGCCCACTGAGAACTTTGTGTAACATTTCATTCATTCTCTGCCAACTAATGAAACATTAATTCATAATGGTTTTCCTTTTCATCCCAATGTAAACACGATTAACCAAAACCATATAACTCCATCTCCTTTTCATCAAGCGTTCTGTTTGCATAAATTAGAAGACTTAATTCTTGAATGATGTACCTGACTTTGGCTGAGACTGAGCAGAGGCATGCAGCATTACAGTTTCTGTTTAGAAAAGTTGGGAGTGTCTCAAGGCTTTTCTTGATCATTTACACTGCATTACACTGTCCAACACCATCTTTTCACGTTAATAAAAAAAAAAACGTATAGAAGGACATCTACAAATAACTCACTTTGGACAAAAGGCAGAGAAATTAAGCGAAAAGGATTAAACAAAAGTAAACCTTGAGAAAGGAGAAAAACCTTTGAGTGTAACAATTGAGAGACATTTTAAGTTAAACTATATAGTTATCCGTAGGCTCACCTCAGACTTAGCTCCTAATAAATAAAAAGCTTTTTTATTTGTGTACAGTTCATAAAATAATTGGCCTGAATCAGGCCTGGTTATCCTTAATTCATGTCAGGTGTGTCAAGGTGTTTCACCATATACGGTCCTTCCAGCTCATACCCCATCTTCCTGTAATAATTCCTAGTTCCTACACCTAAAGAAAAAGAGGAAAATCCTTATTAATATAAAAAATATATATATAACCACTTCCATTGTGAAAATATTATAACTATGTACTACTTATTGTTTATATATATATATCCACTAGATTTCTGCTGTTTAAAAAAAAAAGAAGTATTATTTGGCATCAAACTATGGGTATGAGTCTGTGTGTGTGTGACAAGACAAAGGTAGGCATATACACCTGAGATGACTGCCAGTTTTGTGGAGCCATGCTCGTCTCTGGATATCCTGGCTGCTTCCTCCATCAACATCATCCCAAAGCCCTACACAAAGAACAGGATGCAGGGAGAACCCCCCCCTTAAAATGAATGTATCTAGCACAAAATATCAGGGTGTTGGAATACTGGTGTCTGCTAGTGTGTGTGTGTGTGTGTCAAAGACTGTGGCTGTACACTAGATGGTAGAAGTGCCGCATGTGTCATTGTTCTTACACTTTGTATGCCTGTGTGTATAAATGTGAGTGTGTGTGTGTGTGTGTGTGAGTGTGTGCCTACCTGGTGCTGGAACTTGCTGGGGTCCCTGCTGCTGACGGGCACCACGCTGCCGTAGACGTGCAGCTCCCGCACGATGGACACGCACCCTTTGAGCTCGGGGCGGAACGACTGAGGGGAGCAGCGACGCAGGCGCAGCAGACCAATCAGAATGTCTTGTTCAGGATCCTCGTAGGAGAGGAAGGTCTCCCAGCCGCCGTTCGCTACATAGTCCCTACGAATCAGCTCTACCTGGGGAGGGATAGCAGAGACACCCCCCCCCCCCCCACACACACAC
>JAVQIZ010210473.1:0-24130 GCA_036023535.2 Galaxias brevipinnis
AATAAAACATTCCTATAAATGATATCATAAAGAATGTAGCCTTTCCATAGACTTTTAGAAACAGCTTTACATAGTGTAGCAAAATGGATCAAAATGCGCAGTTGTCTACATGGACAACAATGTATTATGGAAGCTGTTCTTGAAAAATGTAAGTAGTGCCGGGGCTAGAAGTTTGTTGCAACCTCGTATAACCATATTTCATCAGGGGACTCGAATTGTTCTGATTCAGTCTAATTGGGAAATCCACAAATCCCAATCAATGACCCAAATGCAATCTGCAAATACTTCTAAAGCTCAGTATTGTCTGACATGGAGAGGTGGTAAAATCTTATGGTAGCTTAGGTATAGAGGAGCTAAAGAGGCCATCTGATAATGCCCCAGGGGGAAAACAACTGTGTACTCGGGGACTTGGGATTGTTTGGGAGACAGATAAGACGCAGGAACAGGTTATCAAGTAGCTTATGAGCCTTCTGCACTATTTCTCTGTCTTACAGGGATCGCAAATATAATCTTGGAATGTATTTTATTTGTGCATTAAATGTGAAATATTTAGAATAAAGACTTGTGTGACTTTTCACCTTAAAAGTACAACTTTTATGTAAAATATTTACTTTGAATGTATGTCACAAAAGCAAACTGACAGCTGTCTAAATGTATTGTTTGCACACATATCATCAGTTTAGTTTTTTTTTTGCATTAATGTTTTTTCATGCCAATACATCGCATCTGGTGTCAACAATGCGAAACGGAAGGCTTTTTCTTTCTAAGTATTACTAGTGTAAACCAGCAGTGACAGTTGCACCAGTTACACCTTTACATCTGCATACAATGCACATATCATGCTACTTCAGTGTTAAAGTAGGATTCCAGCAAACATCGTATAATGTTTTTGGTAGAAGAGTAATAGAGATGCAGTACAATTGAAACACTTCCTAGTTCATCACAAAAGTATAACCATTATGTTTGTAGAAAATAAAACAAACTGATATTTAATAAAATACATTTGTTTATACGGTATACCATACTAATTTCTTTCCGCTTACAAAATGGTTTCAAGTCAAATGGTTAGTGTACATCTACTAGGAGGCATTCCCTTATTTACGGATACCCTAGAGTGGGATGGGTGTCCAGTGTTCTTGTTGTGTTTTGACAGGGCCACATTGTGGAGCAGTGATGAGGAATCACTTCAAGGAGCGGTTTGACAGAAGATAAATGACCGTGTGACCCTAGGGCCCACAGAGGTGAGAAGCCTTGTGGCACTACTGGAGAAATTTCCTGTCCAGGTCGATAGGCAACGAGTTGACGACTTACCCCTCTTTGGGTCCTTCTGCCTACAAGGTGAATTGAAGTTAATATCAAAGCAATGGATTTTGATTCACGAAAAGGTGTCCGTGAATAATATTTGATGTGAGAATGTATATTTTTTTTGCCTTTGTTTTAGCAAGTAGAGCGATATGAAACTCATGAGTCAATTGCATAAGGGACTTTGTTGTGTATGTTAAACTACTCAGCGGATCCCTTGAACTTTTCTATAAGCTTAAAAAACCTGGAAAGAAAAAAAACTATGATTTTTCTTTTTTTCTTTTGCAGTGCATTTTAATAGAATGTAATCCTGACTTTGCCCTTTTCCAACTATTTAAACAACATCCTTAAGTGTGCATTGAATAATTAAATTGGAGTTTCTGAAGTTTGGTGCTTTTCCTTAAATCAAAATTCAAACGAATGTTTGCTAAAGGGGTTGCAGATGAGTTCCAGTGAACTTGTTAACTTTGACACAGTCACAGTTACACATATTTGTTGGTCACACCATACACCCCACATTACAGTACCACACCTGCCACTTTGGTTTTGCATTAAATAAGATGGAATAGTATGCTTCAATACGCTGGACACCATATCCCTAAATCACAGGGAATAGGTTTTTTACCCCAAAAAATAATCAGGCAAACACGACACTGCTTGACTGGATGGGTGCATCCCCTTTACTTTCAACAGTATTCTTTCACCCGCATAAATGATCAAAACAAACGACAATCTCAAAGCGAGAAAGAGACGGGGCCCACGAAAGGGAGTCTGACAGCCATTTCCACAACAGATGTTTTTACCGAGGGGTGTCTTCTCTCCACTGAGCAGTCTCACACATGAGAGACCCCCAAAAGCTTCAGAGAAATGTCCAGAAAACCAACATGTAAATTTATAACTGCCATACCTCAAATCAGCAAAGGCCTACTATTAGTTGTTTTCATTTGAAGAGTAAAATAAAAATTGAAATAATAAATAGACATATCCGCCAGTTAAAAAAACATATCAACACATTGATTATTTAAAAACCTACCAGGGTGGAACGAGTTTCAATAATAAAACCCCTCTTTTTTGAAGGCAACACAATTACCCATTGTCACAAAAAAGATAAGTCCCTATTGATCCAAGTTGTGGGCAAGGTCTTCTGACAAGTTAAGATAAGTTTAAGAGGGACATATTGTATAAATGTTGCTCCATGCCTCCTCTAGAGTAGAATGTTGTTTTTTTTGTTCAGTTTTTTTTTGGGTGGGGGGGCTGTATGTAATAAGAGGTATCTTCGTGATTTCACTCCAATCAGTGATTATATGTGGGGAGCCATGCAAGATGGGTACCATAGGCAGATTAACCTATAGTCTGGTGGGCTCTATCTACTTGTCCTGTTGAACACTATAGCAGGTCGAATTGAGGAGCAGAGTATGGGCACCGTGGTGTCCACCCTCCTGGAGACGGGCAGGATCTGGACAGGAGGCAAATGGGAGGGCAGGCTAAGCTACACAGGTGGCCCGGATCTGGAGCAGATCATCCCCTTGCCCTGGGTAAAGAAGCCAGCTTCTTAAGTAGCTCTATAGCTCCCGGTTCGTCAGTGATGTGCTACATTTAAACTCCAAATAATACAAAATAGAACTACAACATGCTAATCTTTAAAACAGCATATGTCTAATAATATTATGCATATACAACTTTCTGTGGACTCCATTAGTTTAAAAAAATGACATAAAACTCATTAAATTGACATCACTGTAAGTAAATTAGTTCTTATTTGTATAATATAGCCTAATGCTATACTAAAGAGAGTAAAGCCAGATTTTTAATGGAAGGGAATCTTTTATTTTGTACAAATTTTATAAATACAAACTTTACCACACATGGTCTCACTCTATTACTTATTTTTGTAAATGCTTTTGGGCAAATGTTTGAAGTTTAAATTGAAATTTTATAAGCTGCAGTTAGAGCACTAGATTTGAACAAATTATCTAATTTGTGAAGGGACCAAATAATAAGCTGGTTCTTTGCTGCACAGGTAATTCAATAAAAAATATCTAATCATACTGGGTTATTATAGTTTTGATGCAATACTACACATTCACAAAGAAAATACAATAAAGTATAAATATGAAAAATCACTCTGGCTGAACAGCAAATCGAACATTAATAGAATAATTACAGAACTGTTCCAACAGACAGAGCTGCATATTCTTTTTGAAAGTTGGGTAAAGGGTAATTCATTTGGCACACACACACACACACACTCACACTCTCACCTGTATCTTTGCCATGGCAGGAACGATTATGAAAGATTGTATGCAATCAGTTAACAGGTGAAAATAGATATTCTGTTCTTGTCAATACAGAATCTGTACTTGTGAGTGTGAGGTCATGTTCATCAGATGGCGATCATGTTTTATTATGTCCAACTGCTGTTTTCCTTGTTGCTTGGCATGTTTGGTCAGTAAAAACTTGCTGTTCTAATGCTATTAAAATGTTTTTGTTTCGTTTTTATTCTTAAAGGTATTCTTTCTAGCTTATTGACACACTTTGATCAATTAAACATTCTTTAACTGTGGGAGTGATGAGGTTTAACAAAGTTTTACAGTCATTCAGGAAGCAAACTAAAAAACAATTGTGAAACTGCAATTTAACATTAGGTTTTAGTTCTACTTTACATGTCATTTTTTAACAAGACCCTGGCCTGACCCTGAAAACATTAGATTCTGAAAAGGGCGAGTTACCAGCAGTCCAATACTGCCATCTATTGCTTGGAGTCCCTTGGCACTGATTTTTTTTTACTGAAATGGGGGTTATACCTATAGATTTCCTATAGGCCTATGCATGTATACAGAGGCATTGAAGCTTACACATCCTTTAGAATTGTCTGTGTATCTACATAAATATGACATACTATGGATCGATTCTTAATCTTATTCCTTGTATTAGAATACTACTACATCTCACTTTTAGGTCACGCATTTTCTCATCATGTTTCCCACTGGCCGTTTTTATCAGTACTGCCTTAGTGGGGTGTTTCAAGGAGGCCACGAAATACCCTAGGTATTAAATCAAGGAAACCATTGACTTGCTAGCAGAAGAGAAATAGAAAAAGACAAAAAAAAAGTCCCTGGGAAAAGTAGCAACCAAATGTTTTCAATTATTAGGCGCTACTTTCAGCAGGACAAAATGAGCCCAGTCACAGTGATACTGATGCATCGTTCAGAGTCTCAGCCTCAGCCTGGTAGCACAGTAGGAATCCCAGCCCCTCTGAGTGGAGCAAATGCGTTGTTCACGTGGTGTTGAGAAATCAAAAATCAATACATTTACTGAATTTGGCAAACGAACGTTTCAAGTGAGAATCTCTCTCACACACAAAATAAATTGCACTACAAAAGTTTGTGCTCACGTTTTTTGTTATTTTAAGTTTATTTGAAATATCTTAAGAGCTGAACCAAGTTACGCATGTGCGGTGAGATATGTCATTTCTTTGTGTTTATGTTTGGAAATGACGTAATATGTTTCAATTGTCTTATCAACCACTGCAGCTGCGTTAGCTAGGAAGCGAAGCGAGTCAGCTGATGGTTGTAATGATTCATGTATGCAGCGCCCCTGGAAAACTTGGAAAAGGTAGATAGACGTCTGGCTATGCCCTACATATGCATTCATTTTCAAATGGATCGTAGCTTTTGCATCTTAGCTGGCTAGCTATGAATTAATACAAGCGTTGCTTGGCTGAGCTTACGTTAGCAAGCTGACAAGCTAGCTGTCGAACGGTTAGGACCTAATTTAGGGAAATTAATATCCTTACTCTTTATAATATACAATAAGAACGCCAACAATTTGTCTTTTCTGAATTGATAATGATTTGGGCCTTGAAATTAAATGAAATAACCACGCTAGTTGTGCCGATGCTTGCACTGCAAAACGCAGCTAGTTGGCCGAGGTGGTGTATCGAAATATTGAAGTTGTTGCAACTTGCATGGGAACGCCTCGCATTCTTCTGTTTTATTTCTGTGATGCGAAAATGCGCTCTATCATAGTCTATAACTCGCTTGAAAGATAAGTGTGGTCAACTAGTGCATGTAGGCAGTTAATATATTCTGTCTATATGACTCTTTGGTTTGGCTTCATTGTAGAATACTTTTTTCCTCGGCAACTACGTTTGCATCGTAAGCTCATAGAGTTTGGCTGTGTCTTATGTAAATAGACATGTTACGTTAGTAATTCAAGTTTGTTTTTTCAGACATGCTGTCTGTAATCTTTAATTTAAACGTTAGAAAAAGTTTATATTATTTGGTATGCAGAATTAACATGGCTATGGGATACTGCAAGTATTCAATTCAGTCTTAAGAAAACCAAGTCATCGAAGACTTAGACGTAGGATACTAAACCTAGAACACAATATGTGCCTATACATACTTTTTCTCAAGCAAGTGATAAAAAAATATATAACATAACACAAATTAACCAACAAAGCAGGTTTGTTTTGTAGACAAAGATAATTAATCAACAATTGATTGGTTTAATTTTCACAACATGATTAATAACCAAAAAGCACCACTAAACAATTCAATTAAATAAGAAATGGCTATAAAAAGGGCATATAAATTGTCAACTAGAAGGCCTAAATGAACTAAGGACCGTATTTGCATATGCAATCACCAGGAGATCCCCACACACACTCCAAGTGAAACCATCTTCCAGTCATGGCACTCAAATCTGGAATGTATTCTAATTCATTAGCACAGACGGTTTTGGTTCATATTAAATTTTTTTCTGATGTACAGAGCAAGAGGGAACCATGTATATTGTGTGTTGGGTTAAATATGAGTATTGTTTTTCAATGAGTAGAGTCAAATAATATTTTTAGAAATGTCATATTAATTGTCCTCCATATCTCCTTCTTATGCCTTCCAAACATAATGTTAGCACACTTCTATTTTAATGCCAAAGTGTGAAGCTGCCCTTATTATTTGAACCTCCTGTTTACATGGTGTTTTTTGGTAATTTATTATGCTGTTGCCAAAGAAAAAACTAAAACTACAGTAAACCCATAAGAGGCTAACAGTGTTACAGCTAAAATATGTATTTACTGACTAAATGCACAAGTTGACCCAACTTCTATTTCGATTGAGTTTAGGCTAATATCTCAAAACTACAACTGGACACAAGAATACATCACAGACACAGACATCAACATGCGAACAGAAGACATGTGAAGAGATTGCATGTAGCAACGTTAGCCAGCGTTAGGACCTTCAGAGATACACAGATTTTACTGGAATTTGTTTTCCTCACTAGATAGGTTCTAAAAACAGTATGGACCTTCACAAGATTATCCATGATGCACTGCAAGAGTTCATCCAGACATACATTGCCAATGCGGACCTCAGGTAGGATTGAATAAGTGAACTAAGCTGTTAAAAATCATCTTGAGACTCGACAAGCAGAAATGTTGACAGCATTTTTTTTTCATTATCAAGATCATAAAGTGATTATTGTAGTTGAACAAATAAGCATTGCTGTATAGCTCTTTTTTTTTTCTTGTGTACAATGTTAAGTGCCCTGGATGATGTTCTCCTCTCCTACATCACTGGAGTTCTGGAAGACCTGGGCTCTCAAGACAGTGTGGAGGAAAACTTTGATGTGGAGGTCTTTACTGAAATGCTGGAGGCTTATATACCTGGTTTTGCAGAAATCGACAGGTAGGCTACATGGAGAAACCATACTCATGACAGAAAGTGCAAGGTATCCCCTTACTATGGTCTCGACATGTGTAAATTGTGTGGTTATAGTGATTGTAAGGGCAATGATGGGCCAGGCAGAGTTCAAGTTTATGTACAAAAAACACAAGTTTGCCCTTGTCTTACTGTTGGCCATCAGTTTACTGGGTCTCTGACTCGCACAAGATTGACTTTTCTTTTAAGACCAAGTTGGTATTATGCTTAGCATAAGGTGTACCTGTATTGCTGCAAGTGGACAAAGCCATTATTTCACATATTTGTAAATTGTATAAGCCAAAATATGGCACCTGAATCTTGCCCTATTAAAAATAAACTGGGACCTCATATAATTTAGGTTTAGTCTATAGCAGACTATATCCCCACAGACAAACATTAAACAAGATAATTAATATTGGCAAACTGTAACATTCTCTGGTAGGAATTGATACTGCTTACGGCGGGCTGTCGTGTACACTGTTATGCATGGCACATTAACACGGCAAGACACAGGCCAGCTCCCGAGTGACACAGGGAGGCAAACAAATTGAATAATATGATACTCAAATTCAAGTTAAGAACAATAATTGTACAAATAATTAAATAGTAAGGGATGTTAAATACGAGGGGATCACTCTAAAACAAAGATATTATACTTGAATAGTTTACCTGAATATGCTTCGTTGTTGCATATTTTGATTTCCTATGTGAGTCTGAGAACTATTTCCTCTTGCAGTGTCAAGATATGTGAGATGATGTTCAACCTGGCCTCAAAGCTTTCCACAGCACGGAGCTCAGGTGGGTTCATAGTAAATGATAAGCTATTCAATTTTGCAAGGACCCTATTGTGAAATGGGGAATGAAAAACCCACTAATAGAAAGTAACTTCTTGTTTGTTTGCTCAAAGAACATTGACAGTTATTGAGAACTGGGGTATGTAACAGTTGTGTGATGCATGTTTTGTTTCATCTGATTCAGAAAATGGCATGCCTAAGGCAGGAAAGGAAAACATCCTGTTGAAACGTGTCCCCACGTCTACTGGGTTGCAATCAGAGAGAGACACACATTGCCTTTCTACACCGACAGAAGGTGCAACAGCAAAGGTATTGGCCACGTGCATGCTTGCTTTCCATTAAAGCCAATTATATCAGTAAATCCTCTAACACAACTTCAAATCTTTGCGTTTTCACTTTGATGAGAGATGCACGAAATGCAAAGGAAGTATATGGAAATATTGGTCCCGTAGGTGCTAATGTTATAATGTTGTGTAATGTACATTGTAACACTGTGTTCAGTATAGACTTATTTAGACTGCCTATTGCCACACACTAGTTAGTCACACTGACATCTCTCTTATTTGAAAATGTCTTTGTCTAGGCCTCAGTGCCTGAGTGGCAGGCCCAGGAGCAACACCTGTTGGAGATGTTCCCCAAGTGCAGCCTTTCAGAGGCCCGCAGTGCCCTATCTATTGCCAAAGGGGACATGGAGGAAGCTGTACGTCTCATCATTGAGGAGGACATCCAGTTCAACCCTACACCTCTCAAAGTAGGCCTTGCTTCATTTAGTTAATATTACCTAATGATAACAATGTAATCACACTTGATAACATTTTAAACTAATACCAGTTAGCTTTTTTTTGATGAACAGGAACAGCCTACACTCATGAAGTTACTTATTCTTTTGTGGTTAAGACGTTGCGGACAAAAGACAATTAATGAATGTGCTTCGGCTTTAAGCCTTCATCAGTGCAACGTGTGTTAAAATAGCTCTCTGCAGTGTATTAAAAGATAAAATAAGCAACTTGGCAAGTGAAGGACTTCTTCCTCTAATAAATTGTGTCAACTGCCTTGGCTAACATTAGCTTTAGAGATGTGACAATTGCACAAAATGCAAACATAATATATCGCATCCACAAACAGAACTGGTTATGTTTTTGTATATAGAGGTTTACACACAAAATAGATAACTTATTAAGATTGATCAGTATTTTCTAATGGAAAAAACAAACTAAAAAGCGCACTATATGTTTTTTCATACTGTTAGAACAATCTCTACCTCATTATTTTCTACCATAGGTAAACCATGGTAGAACTGCTGTATCTGTACAGGCGGACCAGAAACTGAAAGAGACCATCCTCGAAAAGTAAGCGCTTTGATCGGAACACCTTAAGAAACCTTTTAAGTACTGTTTCCAGATGTCTGTTTGATTCCTGCAGGTACATGCTGGTTGACAAAGAGGAGGATAAGACAACACACCGGCCTGTAGCACCCAAAGATGTATGGTCATTCTCATGGTAGCCAAACTGTTTGAATTTTTTAAACATGCTTGGTTTTATCTGTACAAACAATCATGTTCTGCATTTCTCAGGCCCCAAAGAAGTTAGTCCGCTACCATAGCAACCAAGTAGTGACCACTAAAGGGGAGCGCTACCAGCTTGTAAAGAAAGATGAGACTGAAGACATGAAGAAAACGTATGTGAGCCTCAAGCCTGCACGAAAATACAGATTCCATTGATAACTGGCTGTTTTACACAAGCAGTTGTTCAGAACAAGCTTTTTTTTGTTTACATTTTAATTTAGTCTTACACAGAGTTGTGTTGGATAATAACCCTTGAAAATATAGGGTTTGGGGTTAGTATTATGAGTGTCTCATTTCAGAAACGTGTGGCCGTTGTCCGGCTTTCTTTAAAGACTCTTTTCTGCAGTTATTCTCTGATGTCATTGTTTATTCTATTTATGCGTTGTAAATGTAAAACTATGATGGGGATGAGGCTGTTAATGTGTCTTTGTCAATGACTTGAACTGATGGAACAGCTACATTTACACTTTTTTTTTTTTTTTTAAAGCTTTCAACAATTTACTATTTCAGCAGGTCTGACATTGCACTCTGTACTCATTTCGTTTAGGATCATTTTTCTAATTTTATTTTATCTACAGCAAGACCTAGGCACAAATAAAATGTAATTTAATAGAAAAATTATATTCGCTGTTTGTTGTTTAACTATATAGGTATTAAAGGAGTGTATCTGTTTATGATTGAAATACCAAGAAGATATTATAGTCAACTATTGGACTTTTTTAAACCTTTACAATGTCAACTGCTTGCTCACAATAACTAAAGGTTTGCTTGGTCCCTGTAAATACATCATTTTATACAGAAAATAATTGATGCAGAGATAAAAAGAAAATCTAAACACAAGGCTATATGATGAATGACCCCTTTAGGTACTCACATGATGTCTTTTTGTAGAAAAGAGGGTTACAAATGCTCTATGTATTTACTTTAAACTAGGGTAGACGATTCCAGACATTGGTTCTATTACCAAAAAGAACAGCTGTGCTGACTGATGGAGAGAGCCAGTTAGAAGTGCGCATGGATGTGATTGACATGCCTCTGAGAAAGGGCAAGTTAGAATGACTGTCATGGTTACCATCATATTGCTGATTGTGAATTAGTGAAATGATATTGCATTTCTCAGATATTTGGTTATGCATATTGTTTTAAAGTAACACTGTCTTTATGTTGTCAACATTCACTTTGGCTAAAATGTAACCTAAGTAATAAATTACAACAATTTCTGTCATGTCTTGTCATGTTTTTACATATTCTTTATAGTCATTATTTGCTTTACTCAAAACCTTTAATGATCAGTTTAAAATATGACATACTACCAAATGAGTGATGTACTATGGTGAAAATTCAACAGTATGGTACATTGTACCACAAACTATGGTACTTGTATGATGGTACTACTAAGTACCATGGTACTGTTACAGAAACAAAACAATGGTACATAATACCATGACATTGAATATTTGCTACATCAAATTAATACACATCCAAAAATTTTAAAACAAACATTTATTGAGAAAAACATGTTCAGAATGAGGTTATAAACAACACATGAAAAACAACAGGTTTTAAACACTAGGTTTTGTTGGGGGGGGGGGGGCTATAACCCTGGGTGTCACACTGTGATGCGACTGTGTCACCAAAGCACTGTCGGTTGCAAATTTTGGCAGCATTTGATAATTTCTCTGGAAGCAGAACAAAAATAAAAGCATGTGTGTGTTTACAGTGAGTTGAACTACTAATATATTAATAGTAAACAAATCATCAAACATAGATACCTTAGCCTGTGAATTATTAGGTGACTGTGGAGTAATGGACGGTTGAAGGGCGGAAGAAGGCCTGGGGGTCTCAGTTTGTTTAGGTGGGATCAGGGAATGCCGAAGAAATTGGCCAGTTGGCAAAATATTATTTGCCCAACAACCCTCTTTCACCTGTGTAACCAGGTCTTTCATGGTAGTTACCATCCCAGGCAAATCTGAAATCAGATATTGCAGTTATTATAGTTATCATGAACATATTAATTGTTAGTGGTTTATTGGTTGTAGTTTAACCCTTTAGCAATTTTATGATTCTTTTTTTTGTCAGTGGTTTTATGAACTCATTATATTTTTAGGTAAATCTTAAATTAAATAAATTATGCTGATTAATTTCCCACATTGGGTAGCTACCCTTGAACAGAGCTTTCCTGAACAAGGACCGATTTTCCACCTCCAGTCTCTTAACCTTACTTTTTAAAACAGTGATAACATTAGGCCTATATGTAGGCCCACCTTCAGTCGCGATTACTCGGGCAGTGTTCCCATGTTGTTGTTTTTTAGCCACGGCCACCACATACTCCCGATCTTCATTTGAAACCTATTCTCCCTCTATCATATTTAATTATCCTACCTCCATCAAATAAAACGAACATATTTATTGCTAGCTAACTCTCAGGACAAATATAAAATCTTTCGTTGTTTCAACGGCCGTTGATAAAACCAAGAGCGGTAATTGCTTAGTTACGGCCACAGAAGTGTAACGCGCACTGCAACAATGTTGCAGCTCTAGAGACTTTCCCTATGTAACAGATGTGGAGTCCAGAGTTTACTGTCTGTGTCTTACCGGCACTGACATACGCCTACCCTGAGCCATATAGAGAGAGTCTCTTTCAACGGCTCTGGGCCTACCTACGCTATGATGTATAAAAGATGCCTGTCAGATGACACTTTGGACATACGCAGAACAACCAAAAAACATCGCGCAAAAAACAAGTAACTATAGTTTGTTATAATAAATCGCCACAGGCTATACTTGTCTTGTAGCCAGTTAACAGTTAATTAACAGTTTAGCATGTTTCAATAACATACCCAAATAAGGTATCTTTTTAGCCAACAGGGTATGATGACTCTCGAATGTATGTTTCAAAAACTAAAATTAGGTGTTGCAGAAGGACCGAGCCAAAGCAGGACCAGAAGAGATGCACTCACATCTGAAACAGCTCAGGTAAGAGTTCTAAGCGAATTTTAAATAATTATATTGCGCTTATACTAATATAAATTATACAGTTAAAGTATACTATTAACACGTTTCTCCTGTTGTGATTTTAGGAGGATATTGAACGTAATCTTGTAATCTCGTATAAAGAACTCCCTCAAACAGAACTTCAAACCATACGCACATTTTTGTGTTTATATACTATTATTATTACTACTACTATTAATTACTACTACTATTAATAATATAATGCAATGACTGAGGGACAGTATTTGCAAACTATTAATTGTAATATTTTGTCATCCATTATAGGAAGACATTGAACATTAAAATCACCTCTTGACTAATGAACCTGCAAGTGACAGTTCACTGGTGAGCACCAACCGGAGAAATCTTTGGAAATGATTTGTTGTCCGTCTATGCATTGCAGAAAAACAAAACAGATCATATTTAGTGTCATCAATACACATGTACTATTCTGCTTTTTAGAATGAGAGAGAAGACTGATATTCTAACAGCTGGTGAGCCTGATAATGAACGTCGGGGGTGAGGGAGGGGGTGTAGGGTGTTACTCTATCAAGGTTCAACAGGTGTAGTGAGGGTCTTTAAATTAGAGCAGTTTGTTTCTGTTTAACAATTTAAACTTTTCTTGGAGGTTGTGGGAGTTGAGTAGTGGTTGAGACTTGAATATTGTACTGTATTGTAAATATTGTAACATATTGATAAGTTGCTTATTTTTATTTTATTTTTGTATTTTGTTGATGTAATTGACATATTCTGCCTTGTGCACTTCAAATTGATACCTTAAAGGGGCCCTATTATGCTGTTTGGGTTTTTACCTTTCCTTTAGAATGTTATATAGCTTTTTGTGCATGTAAAAGGTCTGAAAAGTTAAAAAGCCCATAGTCCACGCCAAAGGGACCTACTCTCTCTCACAGAAAACACTGCTCCTGAACTGCATGCAACACCTCGTTTGTAGTCTGGCGTTTTCTTCCGTAACTTATCTACGTCACCAAGTCTAACAGTTTAATAATGTTTGGCATGCTGTCAACCAGAGCCAGTCAGAGCAGAGGCCAGGTGGTTTAACCATGTCAAGAAAACACTGTTTTATCAGTGTGAAGGCAAATTCCCTTTGTTTGGCCAGCTGACCAATCAGAGCAGACTGGGCTCGTTGGCATGGGGGTGGGGCCTTAAAGAGACAGGAACTAAAATGGAGCGTTTCAGACGGAGGGTGAATAGAGATGCTGCAGACACAGGCAGTTTGTAAATAAATATTGCTTATTGGACATTATAACATGTAAACCTATTCTAGCAGAATTCCTAAATAAAGGTATGAACCTAAAAAGTTGCATAATTGGGCCTTTTTAACTTTTTGGGAAATAAGATACAGCACGTTCCTACTTACCTCTAGTAAGGCAAGATGATCAATATAAATGTTATGGCTGTACGTTCAATAGAGTTATTTAGGTAAGTAGGTAGATAAATGTGGCCTAGCTTAGCAACAATGTCTGTAAGCCAGTAGTATCGGCTAGCATGGGGCGCACATCTCGTTAACATCAAATAGTGGGGTCATTGGATAACATTCAAAATATATTGAAAGTCAAACCACAAAAAATGTGACTAAGAAACTTCCATCACAGAGATAAAATGCTCCTTAACATCGAGACAAGAGAAATTGGCAGAGGCAGGTGTAAGGTTTTATTGAAATTTCCTCATATCTCGCCGCCCAGTGCTATTCCTTCATGCCCAGCTTTTGATTGAATATGCACGTTTGCCAGACATTAACTGGTTTTATAGTCTGCATTTGTCTAAATAGTGCATTTACTGAACAGAAACAAAAAACTATTGGTCACTGCTGGTCACCCTGAAAAAAAGTCAAACTATATACTCATAATATTAAAAATAAAACATAATTAGAAAAACAATAACATCGGCGTTATAAATAAATAGATATTCTAACCATTTTCAGTATATTTCATAAATATAAGAGTAGCTTTTTCATCCTTTCAGTTGCCGTTGTATTAGTTTTGCTTCACATTGGTAACTGGTGTACAAGGTATTTGCATTTATCAGACCACAACTTAATCTCCTACAAATCACTAACAGTATACTTAGCTGAAAGGCCAAAACATTTTATTATATTTTATTATTACACAATAAAAGAAGACGTTATGTTCAACTGTTATTGTTACTGCCAAGTTGCTTACATTGGAGCAATACGAGTGCCAGAGCTTAGGAGGACAGTCATTCTTTCAACTTGCTCTCTAATTCTGAGAACACCTTAGCACTGACTTCATCCACTTCATCTTCCACCTGTAGATATGGAGGAGTTCAAAAATATTGTTAGTTTCTCTTCCAGTTTTTCCAATTTGCCCCAGCTTAGGGTAGTCTTTTGACTGAAATCTCTTTGCCTGAAAATCAAATCGTTGGAATAGTTAGCCTCCTTAATGATGCAGTCTACAGTGCAGCATTTAATGAAAGCAGGCAGCAAAAATACTGACATGCTTAAAATGACCACAGTTTGACAGTACAAAAAATGAAATAGAAAAAAAATACGCTGATCTAATGTAAATATGAAAAATAGTCAATAGTCCATTGTCACCTGTTCCACGTCTTCAACTTCGGGGATGTAGAACTTCAACATATTCTGGATGCCATTTCTAAGAGTTACTGTGGAGCTGGGGCAGCCAGTACAGGAACCAACCAGCTTCAGCTTTACTGTGCCATCCTCGAAGCCTTTGAAGATTACATCACCACCATCTTCTTGTACCGTAGGTCTGAGAGAGCAGAGACAGGGTAACAGAAATAAATATAACTGCAAGCGGTGATAGCGGTGGCTGGCTATGAAAAAATTATTACAGGAAAAAAAGAACATTAAGAAAAAAAGGGGGAAAAAAAGAAAGAAAATGTAAAAGAAAGAAAGAAAGAAACAAAGAAAGGATGAAAGAAAGAAAGAAGGAAACAAAGAAAAAAATGACAAATTCGGTAGGAATGGTCATAGAACTCTCAGCAAATAGAGCAGGTTGCACACCCACCAACCTACATGACATTCAGTATCCTAGATAGCAAAATTAGACTGTTAAAGTACTGTCTTAAGAGGTTTTTTGTCATTTAGTTCTAAGGCCTCAAATAGTTCATATGAACTGATTTGAACGAGTAGACCCAATAATAACACTGAACAGCATCAGTGACTTGGGCAAGCTCAACAGAGACCCACGTTTGTTCACCGATTTATTTACTGTCATTCCAGCAAACAGAACACATACGGGAGAGACAAGACATGCTCTGACATTATTCACAGACACACCATACAAAGTCACGGTGTCACATCTAACAAAAGTACAAACCGATATCTGCGTTTACAGCACTTCATAACTCTACATAAACATGATAAAAACATGATAACAAGGAAGCATAAACATGATAACAAGCTAACATTAAGAACGCTGTCCACAACAATAAAGAGTTACTCGCCAGGCATCCTGGGAGTTACACCCGATGCTACATTACGTCATGTTTCTTCAAGTACAAAGATGTCTGCCTTGTGCGGTTGTGACCTTCAGCTCCAAAATACATTTTGTAATCCAGCTCAGAACAAATCTAAGAACGTATAAACCTCTCTTTGTCTGATATGACAAATATCTGCTTTGCAATGTTGATTTGACACCTCGTCCCATAATCGTTATAAAAGGCTACAGATTTACACAGTAACATCACTTTTGCTCGCATCTCACACAACAAAAGTCGAATTGTAGCAGCTTGCCACGTTGCTATGCATCTTTTGGTAATTGCAATCATAGACTGACAATGTTTGAATCAGGTTTCTCAACAAGAAGTTCTGAATCGCAAGAAGATTCCCGCCCACTGTTGCATGAGGGCGGATCTTAATAACTTAGAGAAATGCATTTTGGTGCAGTGTGAGCTCAATTATGATTGTATCGCCAAGCTTGATTTTGTGTGTAAAGTAGACCATCTGAGGATGATATACAGCGATTTTGAGTTTGTTAAAATCCAACCAATAAACTAAACTTGGCTATTTATAAAAAAAGGCAGTTTTCAAGGTACTTTTTTTTTTTTAACTTTAAATCGTGATGTGAATAATAATACAAATATTGTATAGAAGTATGATATACATTGGTCCAATATTGAAGCAGTTAAAAATCGAAATGTACAGTACTGTTTACAGTAATACATTTTGATTCACTGTGAGCTCAATTTTTTTAATATCAAAAATCCCAAACTTGATTCTGTAGTAGACCATCTGAGGATGATATACTATGATTTTGGTGTAATTTGGTTTTACGGCCTCGGAGTTGATTAAAATAGATATGTCAAAGAGTAAAGTTCAACCCCAAAAAATCACAGAACTCTCCAATTTTAAAAAATTCAGTTTTTAAGATAACAATCTGAGATTTTGCACACTTCATGTCAATATTGGGATATTTATATATTTTTAGATGAGGATTGTTCAATGAACCCGTGCGATATGACAAATTGAATATACAGTAGTGATTACAGTAATATATTTTGATGTGCTGTGAGCTCATTTTTGGAGATATCAACAAGATATATTAGACATTTGATGTTGAGCATCTGAAGATGCTATCTTGTAATTTTGATGTGATTTGGATATATGGTTTTGGACCTGGACCCTTTGGGTAGACCATCAGTTTTTGAAAGAAACAGAGTGATAACTTCATAATTTCTAATGGGTGCCAGTTTATGAAAGTTTCATCTTACTGCAATGGACAAGTTCTGAAGATTTCAGAGCTATAATCCTTATGGTCTATTATTTATGATTTTTTTTACACTTTGAACTTTGAACTCCTGCTATAGCATATTCATATATTCAATCAAGCAGGTCAATAAGGAACAAATTCGTATTTACAATGACCGCTTTGCAAATAATTAAACATGACAAGCAAAAAATGCATACCCATGCAATGTACAAAAATATACATAGCGAAGACTGTCGCTTCTTCCCCTGATGCTTGTAAGCCTTGTGTGAGCGAAAACTTGCTTCCTGGAATAAGTCTCAACAAGCTTTGATCAACTAGATACAGACAAGTTTTGCCCATTCTCACTGGCAACATTGCTCAAGCTCTATCAGGTTGGAGGGGGACTGTTGGTGAACACCTATTTTCAACTCTTGCCACAGATTCTTCATTGGATTGTGGTATGGGTTTTGACTTGGCCATTTTAAGACATCCCACTTCTTGGATTTTAAGTACTCCAGAAAACGTTTAGCTGTATGTTTAGGGTCAATGACAATGGAAGACGAACCTCCGCACCAGTCTCAGGTCTCATGCAGCCTGAAATAAATTCTCTTCTAGAATTCTGAAATATTTGGCTAAATCTATCTTTCCCCCAATCTTTTCATTTTAAACCAGTTTATTAGGTTTAAATGTTTTTCATCTTGACAAGCAATTCTCTTCTGACTCTTAAAAATTGTTTTTCTAAAAAGACGTTCTACCCCAGCTCCTTTTCAATCTCTTATTTTCTCACGAAATGTGTTTTCATCAGTTTAGATCGGACCATCTCGTCATTTATCTGGGCTGGTAAAACCCCAAGAGTTTGAAGAGTGCCTTCTTCCAACTGCTATTCTCAGATCTCTCTACAGGTGTTCAATTGATTTAGATCTTGACTCATTGCTCATTGTGTTTTTTTTTTTGCTGTGTTTTGGATCACTGTCCTGATGGAGGCCCCATTACCTTTCAACAGAAACTCTGCTTTGAGACACTAGGTGAAACAATTGCGCCCGGTGGATACCAGAATAAGGTCTCCAGAGATAGACTTTTGCTTGCATTGAGATTGTCCATGCTTGGCTATAATCTTCTGGCTGACCTCCTTAGACAATTCTCTGCTTCTTTTTCTTTTCTCCATGCTCAGTTAAGTATGTACACACCGTGATCCAAGCAGCAGAATGAGTACTTTGCTCCATTTTACCTGGCTGAATTAGAGATCATTAGTTTGCTGGCACCTGTGACTCTCCACAGGTGTTTTCAAGGCCAGCCATCTGAAATCCAATTAAGTCTTGCAACTTCTAAACGATGCCAAGAATATTGCACCAAGCCATTTTTGGATTTCTGTGTGGAATAAGCTAGGATTCAGCTATTCATTCCTTTAAAAAAACATTCTGGAAGAGACTGAGTTACAAAAAAAAAAAAAGAATGGAAGGATGCCAATATTTTTCGACCATGACTGTAGGTTATAAACCTTTAACCTTAGAAGTGATGCGAAACCTTGAGTATTCATGGCGCACACACAGTGTTTCTACCATTGGGTATCACATTTCTTTGTACCTGATCCTTGTGTCCAAAAGTTCCTTGATCATTGTGACAATTTCATCATCCTCTTCTGAATGACCTAAAGACAGCATAAATAGCGGGTCAATATCTATCAATCAGAGTTTGATTAATTTAATCATAAAATCACTGAGCGATCTTATGATCGAATAAAGATTAAATGTTTGCGATAGCTAAACGCTAAATGTTAACAAGAAATCAAAGTCCCTCCTCTTGACTGCTGATAGTCACAGAGTAAAACTATAAAGGTAACTTGATTCTGATGAGACCTTGTAGCAGCCAATAACGTAATAACTGCTGATAACGTAATAATTGCCAGTAACGTAATCCTTTTACCATTCTTAATGTATTAAAGGCGATAATGTAATAACTTACCAATGATGTCATAAAATGTCGGAACCAATAACGTAATAACTTTTTTCCCATAACGTAATAAGTTATTACATTATTGACCGGTTATTACATTATTGGCTTGCTATAAAAAAACAGATTTTTTTAAATAATTGATGTAATAACATACTTATATCAATATGTTTAAGTTTAATTTATTATGAAGTGTCAGACTTCCATAACACTTATCCTACTGTAGCTTCTTTCAAATAACTTTCTCAAAAACCCTCTCTCTCTCTCTCTCTCTCTCTCTCTCTCTCTCTCTCTCTCTCTCGATGGTATGAGAAAATAATTTAAGAAAATTACCTTTAAGGCTTTATAAATGTAATTTAATGTGAATAGGCTATTATGGAAATTTGAAACCACTAATTAAATGACCAACAGCTCATACTATCAATTTGATGGTTGTTGTGCTTTGTCCACCTCATTAATACTTGATCTCACGTTGGCAATAACCTTTTTAATAGCTTGACATGACAGGTGAATCAGGTGCAAGAGTTTATACAAAATATATTGTTAATTTTAGCATGGCCAAAAATATAACGCAGCATAATATCTGACCAGTACATGCCCTACAATATAACAAAGTTGTGTAACAGACATTTATAAGTCTTGTGAGTCTTGAACCTCAGAAAAGCCAGTGAAGTTAGCAGATGGATAAGCTTCTTGTATTCTACTGACAACACATGCTGATAGGGGGATACGATTATCTTTCCCCAAAATCTCTCTGCGTAACCTCCATTCCAGAAAAGGACGATATGCAGCCAGATGAAATTGACTGAAAAGAATAATACATATATTAATTTTTTATAATCTCAAAAAAACACAATTAGCAAACTATGCTGGAAAACAATTATAGATGCATATTTTAGTGATAAAAAAAAGAATATAATTAGTCAACAGGTTTGTCTAGTCTTAACCGTTGCAGCGTTCCCATTGCAAAACACAATGCAAGTACTAGCAAACGTTATAAAGAAAATAGCGTTTAAATTTTACAGGGTCAAGAACAATTATCTAACAACTTGATCTCCTAAATTCTTGTACATTATTGGTGCTAGGTAAATAACGTTACCAAGCCAATATTCACATGAATTGAGACAAATTTAGGTGGAGCTGCCAGCTCGTTACAGCGACATCTATAGCCCCAAATTAATCCACACAGGTAAAAATAAATAAAAAAGTCAACATGAGAGATATCATTATTTTAGTTAGCTAGCTACTTACTCAGCTGTCAAATACCCCTTGGCCCAGCAGGTCTTGCACTCGGTTTTGTAAAATAGGGATCCAGCACTTCGTTGTCTGTACGCACCGCACTGCAAAGCTTTCATGCTCAGTTACACACGTTCGTCCATCTTCTTTGCTTGAGCCTAGATGGGGTCATCCTTGACAGCAGAAACTGCACGGTTCCACTCATTACAGCATACACCCTCTGTCTCCGTTGCCATCAGCAGGCAATACCCACAAATGCACCACCAGTTGAGTCCAGCCTTGGCTCAGCTGTTATCGATTCAGCTCCAACTGGTTCGCCTGCTGCCACTAACCATTGTTGCATTACTTGATCTCTCTATCAGGTTCGTCATCGCTAAATTCCGGTTCAAATAAATACGACTGAATTTCACTGTCTAACAAAATATCCATTAAGTTGTCATCATCTAATTCTGCAGTGGAATCAGTTACCTCGTCAGCCATGATCATAGACAATGTAGATGAGTAGCTATGTAGGTGTAATGTCACTATAACATCACAGCACAGGTGTTGACTAATTTGCATGGCATGTTCCCCCTAATTTGAATTGCCCGCCTTTGGTTGTACGTCACTCTGAGAACCAGGAAAGGACCTCTTCCTGGCTGGAAAATGGCTGCAGTTTTTAAAATTCGAAAAATGACCCCCCATGACGCAATAGTAATTTTTGCGACTCCTTTTACATTCTACTGTTTGATTGTGAAACGATACATGACAATACTATATGTAAAATAGAACATTGGTATATGATGAAAAACATATCAAAAAGTTGAAAATGGGTGAACTGCCCCTTTAACATTTTGTCTGTGACAATTGAATGAATTAAATTTGTTTAAATTTTATGGGGCGACGTTTGCAACATGATCAGTTTCATGTGCAAAATCAATTGCATGGCACAACATGCAATTATTTGCATCACAAAATATATTTTATCTTACAAAGTTTTAAAAACTGTATTTTACTTTTTGGCCACAAATTGGAATGGCATAAGCGAACAAAACATCTGTTTTGTGTACTACACTCATATTATTTAGTGAAATTTTATCACCTGACCAATACTCAATACTTGATGTCTGCTGCATAAAAATTCCAAGAAATATAGTATATTATCTTGGTTCCTCTTTCTAAGACAGAGACTCCTCTTGCTCCTACTAATAATACATGGGTGTCCACTCAAATAGTGGACTGAAAAACTTGTTTTAAACAGTTGCCACACTGTGTATTGTTAATAATGGTAATTCCGCTGATAAAAGGTTGGCCAAAAGTCATGGACCAAAATATTGGCACCCTTAAATTTTTTTCAAATAACACGCCATCTCTTCCAGAAAATTGTAAAATTAAAACACATTTTGATTTCCATGTATTTAGTTGGTTTACAGAGGATCAAAACAGCAAAAATAAAAGCTGTAACAACTGTATATAACTCGAGGGACAAATGTATGTCTTGTATCCCTTTGTATAGTTGACCACTATTGCAATAAATGAAGGTGGATGTGGTTCACACTTACTGCTCACGTGGTAATCTACTCCTGTTGTTATTGGTGCCCCACTCTCAAAGAACTTAGATATGGCTTCCATAGAATGCTGCTTGATGCCTGTCCACTCCACATCATCATCTGCCTTAAACAAAAGAATAATTCATACAATGTGATTAGACTATGTGAATGTGCTTGCTGACAAATTTTGAGTTTGTGTGAACAAAAATATAAATTAGATCAAACTGTTAACAGACATGTTGAACATCTCAAAGAAGATATCCTCATTTGTGTGCTTTAAACCAAAACAAAGAGAGAGGGACACACAAGTACAAGGGAACGATGAAGCAGAAGGGCAAGAGTGTTGCTATGCCAAAGGTTTGGCTTACTTACCTTAGTGACAGTGATGAAGTCTGGGCCAAAGAACACACCTTTCACTCCTTCTATCTCAAAGAGATCCCTGTGGATAACAAACAGTTATTATATTTATTTGCTAATTGAAAACACTGCATTGCATCAAAAAAGTGTCTTCTACTGCGCAATCATATCATGGACGTAATAAATTGTACAATAAGTATTGAACTAATTATTATTTAAGCGTGTATCTAAAATGCCCCTAATCCCTATTAAATAGTGTACATGATAAAAAACATTTATAAGTAGATACATTACAGGAATAGGAAAGACTATCAAACGCATTCTTTCCTTTCATATGACAGTATTGAACAATGCTACTGAACTTAGCTAAGGTGGAGCACTCAGCAGTCAAAGGAGAGGGAAAGTCCAGGGTTCCTGTTCCTAGTACAGGTTTACCCGGGAGAAATTTCATGCTCCGAGGGTTCGGAGTATCTTCTGTCTGAATGGAAAGGTATTGCACTGAAACAAACAAGTACAATTTTGATGAACCTACTAAACATTGTCTGTAGTAATAACATAACTCAGCTGATGCATGTTAATGAGCAATGGGTGTAAACTCACGTTCACCACTGAAAACGGCAAGTGAGTTGGTTCAAATACTTTTTAATGTGCTACATATACACTAAGGACATGCACAACAATGTATGATTTTCTACATTATGGGCCCTTTAACTGTCTCGCAAAGTATTGTTACATTCCTACAGGACAGTAAACCAGCTAATTTAAAGGACTGTCTTACCTGAAAACTGTGTGGTTCCGGGCACAGCAAGAGCTTGAACCCTTCTGAAGCACTGAACAAAGCATTGAGAGTGAAGTAGATTTTTCTTCTCTTTAGAAAACCTTAAAATAAAATATATCATTAGTCAAATCCTTATCAATACGATTTAGGTAAAATTAGTTACGCTACTATGCCATGACAAGGTTCGTGGTTATTGAATCCATTTAAGGTCAACCACAGCTGCTGGAGAAAAGACTACAAAGATACTTGACCTTAACTATGCATAGGGTTTACTTATTCATTTTTAATCTGTTTATTAGGTTTCCTAATTTTTTCAACATGACAAACAATCCTACAAGATAAACCGAAGCACATTTTAAAAACTATGCTCTGTGTGTGCGTGTGTGTGTGTGTTGTATACATGTCTGTGGAACATTTGATCCAGCATTCTAGGGCTGGGCACTGTTATTCGAATATTCGATTATTCAAAATTATGTGGGTCTTCGAGTATAGCTGCAGTTATTTATATATATATTTTTGCCTACAGTTAATTTAAATATAACTATTTAATTACCTATTGGTTATTAAACGTGTATAGTGTATACCAATGCCATTAAAATATGTAAAAAGTTGAAAGAAAAAACACAACGTGTTTTAATGTTAGAGAAACAATGTATTTTTTTCCAAACTGCCAGTCTCTGCAGCACCTCTATTCACCCTCTGTCTGAAATGCTCCGTTTTAGCTCCTGTCTCCTTAAGCCACCCCCCCCCCCCAAAACAAAGGGAATTTGCATTCGCTAACCAAAACAGCGTTTTCTCGACATGGCGAAACCAGCCAGCCTCAGCTCTGACTGGCTATGGTTGAGGACGTGTCAAACATTATTAAAATGTGTGACTAAACAAACGAACAAAACGCCGGACTACAAACGAGGTGTTTCAGGCAGTTCAGGAGCAGTGTTTTCTGTGAGACAGAGTAGCTCTCTTTTGGCGTGGACTATGGGCTTTGTAACTTTTAAGACCTTTTACATGCGCAAGAAGCTATATAGCATACTGAAGGAACGGGAAAAACACAAAAAGCATAATAGCGCCCCTTTAAACTTGCATGCAGTGCGCACACTAAAGGCAAGAGAGCGATCTATGGTAGTGCGCTGGATCCCCGACACAAACACATGCGCTTTGTTCTAGCGCCAACTCTGCTCGGAGAACAAAGCAAAGCTCTCCAAAATGTGTAAAAGAGTCAGAGTAAG
>JAVQIZ010210484.1:0-10437 GCA_036023535.2 Galaxias brevipinnis
AAGGTCACTTTGAGGATGACTATATCTGTGTGTTTGTGTGTGTGTCTGTGTGTATCTCTGTATCTCTCTCTCTCTCTCTCTGTCTCTCTCTCTCTCTCTTTTAAACACACATGCGCACACTTCCCCCTACACACATGCGCACAAACACAGTGGTGCCATTGATTGCACTGCTCCTTATCAGTGATGTAGATTAGGGACTATCAAAAGACCTTCTCTCAGACACGAGAGGTGGGGGAGGGAGTGGGCAAATGAAAAGGCGCAGGTCTGTGTGTGAGTGTGCGTGCGTGTGTGTGTGTGTGTGTGTGTGTGTGGACACAGCTCAGTGTTAAAGGCTGACCAGTCTTCAGTGTTAGTTATAGGATTAACCCGATGGAGTCCTAATCCCCCACATCTCACCTGCTCTACTCGATAAGGCACTGAGGAGAAAGAGAGAACCCAACGAGACATCTAGAGAGCAAGAAAAGATACTAAAGAGGATTCAGAAGCAAATTCCAAAAGGAGGATAAGAACAGAGTGCAAAAAAGAAAAATACATTAAAAAAGGGGGAAAGAGAGAGACAGAGAGAGAGAGAGACAGAAAGAGAGAGACAGAGGGGGAGTGACGGAGAGAGAGGGAGAAAGAAAGAGAGAAAGAGAGAGAGAGACACCTGGGGAGAGAGAGAGAGAGAGAGAGCTGCAGGTTGTTGGCTGCAGAAGAAAGCCACTGCAGGCCGCCTGCCGTTATTGGAAAGGTGAGGAAGTCAGACAGGCAATCGAAAAGAGAGGGATGGGAGAAGGCGGGGGCACAGGAGGTGATGGAGAACCACCGACCAAAAAAAACCCCAGGAGGAGAAGAGGTGGGGACGGGGTGAAGGAAGCGGAAACGGCTGAAGCCAGGAGGCCAGGAGGGAGGAGGCGAGGGGAGGGGGCGAGGGGAGGAGAGGGCGCCAGCAGCAGGGAGCAGCTTTAGATTGGTGGGAGCCCGGCGGAGCCCTGAGCTCCAGGAGACCTGGACAGCCGCCAACATCCAGCCCCGCTCTCTCTCTCCGCTTTCCAGGGGAGGGAGGCGGAGCAGCGCGGAGCTCCCCACCCCAGCCTCCCAGCCCCTCCCTCCAGGGAGGAGAAAAGGGCTGACTGACGAACACGCGGCCCCGACAGGTCAACGTTATCCAGCCTCCCCGCTCACCGACATCCCCCCGACCCCTTCCCAGCATCCGTGGGACTAGGAAACTGGGTCGCTAACTCGCCGCGTACATCTTCTGGGGCTTCTTCTTCTCTCTCCCCCCCGTGATGACCTAAAGGCCTGGTGGTGCCGACCCAGATAATTCCTGCTTGCGCCGCACTTCTTTGGCAGCCGCTGTGGGAGCCAACCGCCAGATCAGCAACGGGTTGGGTTCGGCGGGCTGCTGCTCGCGCCCACGTTCCCACCGCCTGCTAGCGTCGAGGACCCACCTAGGTGTCCCTCGTGGAGAGCCAAAAACCTTTCCCTAAGCCACAGGGGAGCGCCCTCCCCCCCGCCCGAACCCCCAGCCCCATCCTGCCCCAAGAAAAGGGCTTTTGAATTCCGCAGGTGGAGCTTTGTAGAGGGGTTTCCACGGCTACGGTTTGTGGCGCTAACTAGACCCAGTCATGTGGACTGTGTAACTGTAGTACGCACACCTGCGGCGTGTTCCATTACTAAACAATCAAAGCCATGCCAAGCTGTTACCAAAGTGAAGCGAATTAATAAGCAGCCATCATGACCACAGCCTTCTCAGCAAATAGGAGAGGGCCATCCTGCGTCAACAATCACCGGCAGTAGGTGCAGCTTGTTGGCTGAAAAGCACAGCCAATGCCACTTGGCTATTTCCTGGTTCCCACAGCCAATCGGGGCAGGCTCTTTGATGGCCTCCACCGCCAATAGCATCAGGGTAGTTAGCATTGATTTACTGTTTACAAATGACTCCAGGCCCATCTGCTGTGGCAGGGAGTGTGCGCTGACACTTACATATGGCAGGCACACACACACACACACACACACACACACACACACACACACACACACACACAAGAAAAACACGCTTCATAAAAACCCAAAGCAAACCTCTCACCCACCAGCCCCCACCCCAGTAAAACACACACACACACACACACAAGCAAACCACACAGCAGCTTAGCCCTGCTTGGGACCATAAAGCAGAGTCTGACAACTTACCACGACAGACATCTCAAAGTAGCGGTCAGAATGCTGGAATTATTGAAAAAGAGTAGAATGTCCAAATGTTATCCTGTAGAAATATTATGATTGGCGTCTGCTTCACAGTACCGAGAAGGACTCCTATTATTATTAACGCTACAATGTAATGTGGCCAAGTCCAGTTTAAATACTAGTTGGTTCGACATTACCCATATCTATGGGGCAGACTTCACTTCCTGAGCCTGAGCGTCAACCAATCCCCTGTGACTTCCTGGTCCCTAGCCTTCGTCCCCCTGGGTGGTCAACCACAAAAGCACAGCCGTCCCCAGCCAGCTCCTTATCCTCCTATGTCTCTTGTGGGTAATTTCTTAGCTTTGGTTCAGGATGTTTTGCACACATAATGAAGGACAGCATATTTTTATGACAAGACATTATTCTTCAGTTTGTGCAATTTTTAGGTATGTCTATTTATGTTGTCGTCTGCTTTTTATCTTCTGTTTAAAGATAATATCTGGTTGGGAAAAATGTCCTGTTTGTAAATGTGGGGCTCGACCCATTGAAGTGAAGGTGACAAACACACTTCCGCAGGTACTGTTGTTTCAGGAGAGGGTGTTTCATACTCCAGCCCACTGCTGGCTGCTCTCTCTGAAACCCTCTGGAGGCCCATGCCTATTTGTCTCACTTTGTATTAAACAGACACACACACACACACACACACACACACAAACACTCACACACACACACACACACACACGGATACACACACATGGACACACAATCCTTGTGGGGAATTCATATGGTGGTGGCCTACAGCACAGGGACTTAAACACATGCATGGACACACAAACACACATTGTCTAGGACGAGCTCCTGCTCTTTCTTTCTCTTCTGCTCTCTCTCTTACACGCACACACACACACACACACATATACATAAACACACTTACACCTGAACACACACACATAACGGATGATAATTTAATGACCTACAGAAGGTAGAACATGTAGAGTTTAGAAACCTTCCTCATGATAATAACACGTAGGAGTTTTTCGTCTGGTAATGGGAAAATCTTCGGGGGGGGACAGTTCTTGATAACAGATTTCCGAAAAATGTCAAGAGTGCGGCTATACCGCACACCTCTATTTTCCTCTACAATCACTTCCTATTTGTTGAATCCCATTGTCATATTTGCGGGGCCGTAATGTTCCAAATAGCCCATTTTGTTCTGTTTAGTAATCGTCCAGTGCTGTGATGTGAACCCATTTCGGGGTCCCCTGTGTCTACCGTAATACCTGCTGCCTGGGGAAAGGTTCAGCCTGATGGCCATAGAACAATCTGTTCTATTTGGTCCTCCAGGGGGGGCCTGCCAGGCTGGCCTGTTTATGGCTCTTTAAGCCTCCAGGACATCTCCCAGAACACACATGGACAGAGCACACCTGTTTACTGGCTGGGGAAGGTTATGAAACACCTACGGAGAGGGTCAGTGTTGACAAAGAACGGGATCACCTTTCCTACCAGCGTTGACGTGGAATATGATCACTTTCCTGCCAGCGTTGTGTATGAATATGATGACTTTCCTACAAGCGTTGACATGGAATATGATCACTTTCCTACCAGTGTTGACGTGGAATATGATCACTTTCCTGCCAGCGTTGTGTATGAATATGATGACTTTCCTACCAGCGTTGTGTAGGAATATGATCACATTTTTGCGAGTGTGGACTAGGAATTGTGGCCACTTCCATATGCATTACCTTTCATATGAAAATAATATGTATGTTTTCACAATCACCTTCAGCTTTAAATTCATGTTTTAGATATCGGTAACAAACATACAGTTGGAAAACAACAGTTCATTTATCCAGAGACGTTCTATCTAAATTGTTCTAGTTCCTCTACCCACGGACCGATTGAAACACTACATCAAGTGAGAACCAAAGAGAGTGAAAAATCAAATGTATGAATTTATTTTTTAATTCACTCTTTCATTAATATGTAGAGCTATTACAACTGCATTTAATGATGTACTGACGCTCTTATCCAAAGCGACTTACAGAAATTCCATTTAATCAAGCGCACATGACACAGTGAAAGAACAGGATTGCAATTAGCAGTGCCAACGAGAGGCAGATTGTTTTTTCTCTCTCTCTTTTCCGTTCATTTACGAGATGCTTTTATCCAACGCGGCTTACAAAGAAATTTCAGGGGCAGTCCCCGTGGAGCAATTTAAGGGTACCTGCCTCGCTCAAGGAAACACTAGTGGTAGTGTTCCCAGGTGGACTCAAACTCATGACCTTTTGGTCACAGTTCTACCCACTAGGCCACCACTATGCACTTTCCTTATCCTTCCCTTCAGTGCAGCCCTTATCCACAAAACCTTTACTGACTGTTGGGTTGGAGGTCTCCGTGTGTGTGTGTGTGTGCGTGCTTGTACGCTCGGAGAGGTAGAGCAGAACTGTAGCTAATGTGTGCCGTGCAGTAGGCTATGTAATATATGCTAAACCCTTTACCTCTGTCTACTCTCTGCCATTTCCATCACCCTAGCTGTCGTAGTCTGCCGGCACTGCAGAAATGAATGCATGCTTTACGTTACTCTGGGAGATCTTAGGTATTGGATACATTTGAGTGATATGTACTTGTAATTGCTAAATACTGGTGGTAGTAAAATGTAAATTTATAAATAAGTTAATTGTAATACAGTACCATGTTCTTTGTCTGTATTGAGTTGGTGAAGATCCTTACTGTAACTTCACATAACCGCTGTGCAATTAGCTATTCCAAGAACCATGTGTTCAAATAGATAAGGTTTACAATGAAATATTAACGTGCACAACTACTGTTTGTAATTAGTTCCATATTAATATAAGGGATGCTATTTATAAATGTGTTATAAGGTTTCTCATGCATAGAAAGTAATAATGCTGTTGAAAGGACAGTGAATGGAACTGAAACTGTAACTGAAATATAGAATAACACAACAGCTGAAATAATTACAGATATTTGGGCTTAGATTGTTCTTGTGTAGTGGGTAATTTGTGTATTGTGGTTTTAAAATGAGTAACGTAATTTTTTTTTGATAGATTCCACCCTCATGGAAACCCTGACACATTTATTTGTATACCATGTCAATAGAACAAAGAGATAAGATATCGTAATGCATTTATTGTACATTGTTCTGTAAGGACCAATGCATTTATAATCTTCCGGGACAGGCAATGGACACTTTTTATATCAGCTCCATTTGGTCAATGTTTGTCTTAAATATGTTAAAACTTAGACACTGGACACTGGCAATGGACACTAAAATACCACGTTTTAACTTTAGACTTTTAAATGACAATTAAATGTGGAATACAAAAAACTTTGAGTTGCTTGCCAGAAGTAGGTTTGCAGCTTTAGTTTATTTGATAAACTAGTCATGAAAGTAAGAGTGAACCTTTTCTAATTGATTTTTAAATTGATTTATAAATAGTCATCTTGTCATCGATGTCATCATATTGAAATGGCTAATTATTCCATTGTATAAATCGTGTACATTTTTAAGGGTAGCCTATTTGACACAAGATAAGGTCATAATAGTTCCATCGCTTTCCTTATAGTAAGTTGCTTTTTAATCAAAGACGTTTAATTAGTAACCAGATAGGGATATTGTGGGGGAGTAGAGTAAGCTATGTGTGAGTGAGGAGCAGCCTACCTCCTTTCTCCTTGCAGCGTGTAGGAGCTACGGAAGAACCCGAGCAGCTCATTCTCAATCTGAGCCTCAAAGGTTATGTTGAGTTTGTAGGTTCTCATCGGCTTCATTTCGCGGTGCAGCGCTATCACGTACACCTGGTTGGCTGGGTAGTTGAACTGCCTGTGAACACGCATCACGCCACCGGCTGGTTTCTTATTGTTATCAGAAAACACTGCCACACGCTCCACTTCCAAGCGGTCGGCATGCAGCACGATGAACTTGGTGGAGTTGATGCACTCAAACTCGATGCTGACCTCACCGGAGAAGGTGAAGTTGTCCATGTAGACAGCAAGCCGCAGGTCGTAGTGGCGGGGACGAAGTGAGACCGGTAGCCGGGAATGCCGCCAGGGCTGAGTCTCCTCCTCGCGGGACCCCCCTCCATCCCTGCTACCATTAAACTTGGCGCTTGAGCCGTTGCCAGAGCCGGAACGCGAGCTTCCCTCGGGCCCGTTGCTGCAGTCATCGAAACGCACGCTTAGCAGCACGGCCACGGCCGTGACGATGATCAGGGTCAGAATGGAGAGAGCGAAACCTATGACCAGCCGCTTGTGGACTGTGATGTGGCGCTCGGTGGTGCGCGGGCGGACCACCACACTGTCTGCCCACTGGTCGGACAGACCCCGGCCGTTTCTCATGCCTGAACTCGGACTGTCACTCAACCCCATCAGGTCAATAAAGAAACACAGCTACAAACAGGAAAACGTGAAGAACAAAGATGCAACGATGTTATGAATGTCCTTTTACCGCCTTTCCATTCTTATCCTACTAGTGAAACCCCTATTCCCTCGCCGTTGTTGTAATCTGCCATCAGTGCCATGCTGAGCCCACCGGTGACTTTGGATAGATGGAGCGCAACCAAGAAGAGGGAAGAAAACACTCAGCTGAAAGTATTTTATTCTATAGGCTAGGAAGGACCCCAAGATGCATATATGCCTGCAAATAGGTAGACTAGCCGTTGATAGTCCCGTTACGGTGCGACACGGAGCCTATCAAAGTCTCGAACTCAAGTTTTCCCCGGCAGTTGGTCAGCTGAGCTATATTTACCGTAGAAGCTGCAGTCGGCTGCGGACGCTCTGAGATGTGTTCGTTCGGAGATGTGAATTGGATTGGTTCATTGCTCTGTCTTCTCTCTCTCTCTTCTGTCAGAGTAGCATATAGAGCACACCCGCTCCATCTCTTAGAGTGACGCTCCGGGCGCTGCCGTTCTGCCCTCCACAATGAGTCGCTCTCTCTCAGCCTCTTTAAAGAGCAGCTCCCTCCGCTATAAACGTGCGGCGCGGGGGGAGGTTGCTGAGCGACGCATGCAAAGCAGCACTCTCCAAAACAGTGTCGGAGAACCCCCTGCCTTCTCGCGCACGGCGTAGCGCACCGCAGCTCACGAAAGGCGGATTACAGAGAAAAGGAATAATTATGAGGGACAGGAGCCAATGAGTTTCTGTGTTCAGTCCTTACGCGCGACCGCTGCTAGAGAACAGACGCACACGCGGATCATTCGGTGCTGCGCAGGCGGGCTGTTAAGTCCTCCCCTGCTCCTCTCTCCCTCTATCCCTCTCTCCGTCTCTCACTCACTCACTCACTCACTCTAACTTGCTCTGTCTCTCCTCTCTCTCCTTTGCTCTCTCTCTCTCTCTCTCTCTCTCTCTCTCTCTTTCTCTTTCTGCCTGTCTCTTTCTAACTCTATTTCTGTCTCATTGTCCTGAGCTGAGCTGTGCGATCTCTTTGCTCAGGTGTAATGGTGTAGGACTCCTAAACTGTTGTTGACAGAGACAGCCTAGAGAGGGCGAAAGGTTGAAGTTGATCTGAGGGGAGGAAGAGGAGGGATGATAAGAGACCCCGGAGGGCGGAGAGAGGAGAAGCAGACAGAGAGTGAGAGCGACAGGAAAGAGATATGGAGGTGAGACAGAAAGATAAAAAGATGAATAGCAAGACCTATGTGGTTGAAATGGACTATCAAATGAAGACAGCAGGGAAAAGACCATTTTAAGACACATGGAGATGCGATTAATGAGATGAAGGGAGAGAGAGAGAGAGAGAGACTTGACTTTTTAAAGTTAATTCATTGCATCATTGAAATGCTACAAATAATCAGATGTATAAACCTAAAATACGTCACCTACCACCAAGCGTCATCGCTGCACACACCACTAACATACCTGGCCACCCTGATGACCAGATCATTTGTGTGGAACAGGACACCTTACATTGTGGATAACTCATCCATCCTCTGGCTCCAACCAGATAGCCCCCGCAATATACCACACAAATTCAAAATACAACAGGTTGTTCAAAATTTTCGGCTACGCAAAAAAAATAAAAACCACCCCCCTACCCCAAACATTGGCGCCCCCCCCCCCCCCCCCCCCCCCCCGCAAAAAAAATTTAAAAACCTTTTTCACTTTTTTTATTCTCATAATAGTTGTTGACAGGTGTGGGTGGGGCCCGTTTGGACCTTGGGGCCCCCTCGCCTCGCCTGTCCCTCAAACATCTCCACCACGTCTTTTATTTCCCTCTCCACCCGTGCTTCACATAAAATGTATATTCAAATCTTTTTCAGTTAGAACAGAACAGCAGAAAGCAGACGCCCCCTTAGTGCTCTTTTCCTTTTCATAATAAACAGGCGTACGTTGATGAGGTAAATGTATGTGACCCTGTCTGGTCTCCTCTAGAAACATCTGTCTCTTCAACCGGCCAGCAGTCGGAGCGCTGACGCTGAGAGCTCACCACGCCGTCCTGAAGGACCGGGAGCCTCTGCTGGCCAAAGGCGGTACTGCATGGTTCCCCGCCTCATTAATATCTTCCTATCAGACAGGACGGCTAATGAGGCCAACACGAGCTACGCGTGATGAAGATAACTCATGGAGCAGGAGACACCGCCGAGACGTGATGGAGGGGAAGGAAAAGAAAAAGTGGCAACAGTAAAATATGCACACAAAAAGGGAAGTAATGAAGAATAAAAGTGAAATTGAATTGAACCCGATGAAAAATGAATGAGAGAAAAAATTATTATGGCACCGATGAGGAGAGGGATGAATGGGTGAATGGGGGAATCGAGGAACGAGAGAAGAAGAAGAGGATGGTGGTGGAATGAAGAAGAGAAAGCAGGGGAGATGGCCGATAGCAGAGGGCAGCGGGTTTAGAGAGGCGGGCGAGGAGCTGTAATTAGGAGTGTGTGTCTAATGGGGTGCTGCCACAGGGGCCTGATCCCTACACAACCATTAAACTTACACTTCAATAACACTTCCAGTCGGCACAGAGAGTGGGGAGAAAATACTCGAGAGGAGGAGGAGGTGAGACACAGAGCGAGAAAGAGAGGGAAGAAGAGGTGGCAGCAGGGGCAGAATGAACCTAGGCAACGAAGATAGAAAGAGGGGATGAGGGTAGAGTAGAAAGTGTGCGAGAGAGAAAAGCAAACGTGGAGAGAGAAAGAGTGAGAGAGAGAGAGAGAGAAACAGAGAGAAAGACACAGGAAGAGAGAGAGAGAGAGAGAGAGAAACACAGAAAGAGAGAAAGAGAAAAAGAGAGGGAGAGGTAGAGACAAAGGGGGGTGTTAAGGGAGAAACCTTGCAGACTGAACAGTGTTTCAGAGTGACTCACACGCTAAGCAAGGCTCTCTAGGCCACAGCACAAACACAAAACTTTAACGGTGGCCAGTCAGACCCTTCCAACACGGTCAACAGAGCAGAACCAGAGCTTTAAGCAGCTGTCCACAGGACCTTTTGTCGTGTCGAAGCAGCAGCAGAGCCACACCACCCCAACAGGCAAGGTTCTGATCTACTGCCTTCATGCCTCACATGAAGGGAGGCTGAATAATTAAAGGACCACATACTCCTACTCTGCTGTCCACGTGTTCAACCAGCTCAATGTGTACCCGCTTGGCTCCAGTGTGGTACTTGTTGCTTGTTGCACACAGAACACAGCTCTCTCATAATAACATAGCTCTACAGTAGATAGTGAATGATTTACCAACAGCAGCTCCCCAAACTGACACCGTATGCAGTATAGCCTATGTAGTACATAGAGGTTTTAACAGAATGTGAGGTGTGATTATGGATATTGGAGAAGATGCTTTCTGCTGTTACTGTGGAACACGGGACAACCTTTTCCTCTGTCGGCTGTGAGGGGTAGATTAAAAGAAGGAAGCAACAACTATTTTTCCCCACTGAAGATCTTCAGATAAGACCTTGTTGAGTTTAGAAAACACATTCCAGTAGACACCAACATGAATTAACAACATTTCAGAAACCTGGTCCTGAAACCCAACTTTAAAATACTCCTACTAACGGGTGAACTTACAGTGCACATGAAATGTACAGCCAAATAGATAGAATATTGATAATATGGACATACAGTATCAATCAATCTATCTATCTATCTATCTATATATATATATTTTTTTTTTTTATTATTATTTTTTTTATTTTATACATATATGTATACGTATATATATACACACACACACACACACACACACACACACACACACACACACACACACACACACACACACACACACACACACACACACACACACACACACACACACACACACA